>JAQIXG010001943.1:0-19432 GCA_034700105.1 Oconnorella tubifera | reverse complement strand
AGTCCTTCGACTATTCGTCAACGGACTATTAATCAAGGATATTAGTTAGGTTTAGGGTTAGGTTTAGGGTTAAGGTTAGGGTTTGAGTGAGGGTTACATGAAAACAATCAGATATAATACTAACCTGCTTTTGAACTATCATGCTTTGCTCTCTCATTAATTGTTTGTAACTGAAACAATGTAAATATTTATATCCTATTATAATACCGTTAAAGCACTTTTCAATGAAGATATAAAATGCTTTGTTTATTAAGTTACAGCATAGTTGTATATACAATAATATATACAATAATATACAACATACAATATTGTATATTGATAAAATACAACATTAATGAAATACAATATTTAATATACAATATTCATGTTTCCACAGATAGATCAGTCACACCACTGTAAATGCATGTTTTACAAATAGGTACTTGTGTACAGATGAACAATTTTCATCTGTAATTTGACATACCGGTAATATAAACACAATTATTATTATCATCACAGCGTAATTTTTGTAGCAACAAACTTTCTCACCTTATCCCATTCTTTAGTCGGAGTAGAAGTCTTGTTGCCTCTCACTCTCGATATATTTTCTTCGCTCAAATTTGCTTCTGAAAACTTCTTAATACACATTTGTCTCACCTGCAATTATTTCCATCAGCATCAATATTACGATAAAGATTAATAATAAAAGATAAATAACATACTTCATTTATTATAATTATTATTTATTATTGTACTTATTAAATATAGTTTCCGATGCACAAATTACTTAACTTAACATAGAACAATCGTATAATTTACATATGCTACTTTGAAAGATGAATTAGGTGCTGTATAATCAGCCTGTATTTGTTAATTTGTTATAAACTCTTTTTTTTATATTTTTTATATTAGATTTTCAAAAACACACAAATACACCATTTTTGGTAACAAAACGTTTCGAAAAAATATATCTGAATTTATATAGAACGTTTCAGTTACTGAAGTATATTGCTAATTTGTGAATATTATACATATTCTAAAATGATTATAATTATCCTATCACTAGTAATTTCCTATTAGCAATTGGTTATCAAAGTAACAAAAAGATTTCATAATTTCAGCAATAAATTAATATAAAAATGTACCATTAGTTAAGTTTAATCTTTTTACTTGTTTCAAATACAGAAAAAGCTACGAACTTCAGAGTTCCTTTTAAAAAGAGCAGCCTTGTTAGAATTAGACTTTCTCATTACTTCTTCTTTCTTGATTATAAAAGAAATAACAAATACCAGTATAGTATTTTTAATAGCAGAATAGTAATAAAACCAATCATTTATTTATTTATCAATATATTTACAATTTCTGCATTTCATGCTTTAATAAAGCAATGTAAGATAAAGTATGCTTAATTTTTCGAATAGCATCAGTTTTACTGAGTGTGAGTGTTGTTTCATTTGTTACAGAAAAATTCAGTTTTCAAGTCTAAATATTTAACTCTCTTAAAAAATTTGTTATGTTAAATGATTCTTAAAATTCAGTGACTGATTAGGCAATAAGTAATTCACACGGTCGTCTCCAGTTATTTAGAATTATATAAAACATCCCTTGAAATTATTTAATGATATTTACTCATCATCTGCATTTCATTTGGCCTAACGGCCTAACGACCAACTTCAAAAGTAATGGAATTCTGCATTTAAACAACAAATAGATAAAAGTAACAATTGAAAACGGATTAAGAAAAAAATAACAAGATGAACAGAATCAGTACAGAGGGTTACTTAAAATTTACACAAAAAAAGGTATAATAATGAAAGTCTACTTGTGTTCTTTCTGTTTTCTGAGATTTCATGAAGATTTTAATGCGTTCAGCGCATTCGTTAAGTTCCCTGCTACAATTCATGTGCTCCTCGGCAATGCTATCTGTGGCGGATTTCATAGAATCAAGACTGCTGCGAAATTTTCTAAATTAAATTAAACACTGTATATTTCAAGGTAACTTTTTCAGTTATTTAAGATTATTTTAAAATGGTGCCTAATGTTTTTAATAGTAACGTCAATTGGTTAGTGACAAATTTGATGTCATGCAAAAGCAGCTAAGCTAGGCCGTTTAATTAAATTAAGTAAGCCTTTATCAGCATTAGGCCTACCCAATTTCCAGATTGAAGTCAGTCTTTGTAAGCTTTTGCAACGCATTAGCATATTCACTTTCAACTTTCGCCCTAAATGAAAAATTTGACATTTACCAATCAATGGTGTAATAACAGGTTTGTGTTGGGTATACTGTATTATTATGGCAATATGTAAATTAGTTGTGTTACTTACTGTGTACTGAATCAATATTCAAATTAGTGCATAAATCTCAGATTTTTTTTTGGGTATTTATGGACTTAATGATGTTCAATTAGAACATCATTAAGTCCATAATACCTCCCTCATTCATTCGTCTCACGACTGCATCGAAGCCTGCAGTTGAACAAAACTCTTCTCCCTGTGCAATTGCATAAATCTCAGATTTTTTTTAGATATTTATGGACTTAATGATGTTCAATTAGGAATATTATATTCTTGTAAATTAGTAAAAATATAAATCAAATTTTGACCTCCCCCCCCTCCAATAACTTTATCCTGGATCCAGATTTTATTTTAAACGTTGTAGGCTTATAGTTACTATAATTGCCTTATAAATAGGATATAAATTTGCATTTTAAAATACATTATACTGATAGAATGTATAAGATTATACTTGCCTGTTATGAAGAAATGCGATTATATTTTTACAACTGATGCCTCCTTCATTCATTCGTCTCACGACTGCATCGAAGCCTGCAGTTGAACAAAACTCTTCTCCCTGGGCAATTTCGAACATAATATTCTTGTATTGATTACAATTATTTTTTGACTTGGGTTACTGTGGATAAATGTCTTTAATGATTATATTTTTAACGAAAACAATGCTTGAATGATATATGAATGATATCTAACAACATACAGAATATAATTTTATTATCATCAGTTTGAAATATTAAATAAAATAATTTAAAATTGTAGTTATTCATCATTAAGCTCAAATTTTCACAGAGAAACTAGCAAACATCACTTATTATATAGCCGTATATATATGAAAATTATTAGTTAAAGAAATCGATGATTCATCTGAACCTCGTTCAGATGAATCCCATATACATTTTTATTGCCAATTGCAGAAATAATATTTATAAACATTAGTAGAGCCTACTGTCACTTTTCTCAATTAAACCATTCAAAATCATTTTAGAAATTATACCACTGCAATAGCAATGTAACATCAAATTCTATATATCAACAATGCTTGAGATCATCTTTCCCATCACTGTCATTCGTTTGCCCTTGTAAACTTAACACCAAAGCCGTCTCACGTTTGCTAATTATAGCTGGTACAATGCTCGACAAGACCTATAGGAGCTGATTCGTAGTCCTTATTTTCAATGTGTACTGTAGATTGTAAGCATAGGATAAGTACTTAATATATGCTACAAAATAATGTAGTTATTTATTAGATACTTACCCAAAAAGCATCCGCAAAATGGGTCGTGCGCGTCATTGAAAAATATATCTACTATAAATTTTTAATTTAAATAAAAGAAGGGTTTGATACTTTGTTTTTACCACTGCTAGTATAGATAGTATAGAAACTGTACAAAGCCTGACGAATACAAAAAAGCATGAAGTATTATACTGTAACATTGGATTATTAAAAAAATACAATTAAAGGACTTTTTAACAAAGGACACCTTTAATTCAGACCCTGATGTGCCTATTTTGTATCACAAGTTCACACAAGATGCTTATTTAAAATTACAATATGATTTTTTTTTTACTATGAGAATATAATTATAACGTATTTAATATATAATTAAATTATGACCTATTAAAGTGTAGTTTTTGCATCCATCATTACTTAGAAGCTTATATGTTAAGCAATCAACTCAGATTTCGAAAAATCAATTTGTATTACGCACAGATATTTTAATATTTTGAAATGTCAGTTACTATTACAGAAACTAAGATATAAAATTTTTAGAATTATTAGCTTTATATATACTTAACTATAATTGCTATTCAAAAGTGAAGATCTTCAAAAGCGTTTTGGCACATTATCTTTCAAATAGATCATTGCAACAGCGAAAAACGTTATATAGAAGAAGTTTTTGATTTCAGAAAAAAATTCAATTTTAAGATTACTTTTAAATATTTGTCGATTAAAGCAGTCACTCTATTATAGAATTGCAGAGTCAATGTAAAGAAGAGATATATAAACGACGCAATATAATAAATCATGGACAAGTCTTACTTAAATACGAGTTATATTCTTACTTCCGCATCTTATATTAGATACTTTTGTATACATAAACTGCTTGCAATATAATATTAATCCTAAAGATAAGCACTTTATTTGAATACTTGACTGACAATACAAATATAAACTACAATTATAATCTAGATCGGTGTATAGCTTAGTATAACTGCTTCCTTGTTATATACTGTATGTGTTTTGCTATAAAAGCCACTGCTGCGTACTATTATAATAATAAAACAAGTTCAACTGAGGCCCATATGCTACCAAAAGATTCAATTGAATGAACACGCTTGGCTGTGTTTTGTGAACTAGACCGACGAATTTTAGCCAGCCAAACACTAGCAGCCCGATTTATACAATTAGCCTAACGTTACTTATTATTTGTTTATTGTTTATGATATTAATATTAGTGAATAATAATAAAAAAATTAATTAAAGCACAATATAGTCTTAAACTATATATATATATTTTTTTATAACAGGAGGAACAATATGAATGATTGAACTGATGAAACAGTATTGATAAAAGGTTTATAATATTATGCACCGCTCAAAGCACATAACGCTGTTACATATAATTAATATTTATTTGCGAAAAATATAACTGAACTAGAAAAAAATGAACAAAATCATAATAACCAACCTGCGTGAAATTAATTAACAATTATTACATAACTTATTCATACATTTTTATTATAAAGGTCTTCCAGATAATGTCTACTTATTAGTCTATAAACTCGAAGCTATAATTCTAGGCCTATATAGTATACTAAACTACACAAGTTCTTGATAAAAGGAAACTATGATGAATACATTGATGAAACATTTTTGTATGAAAGCTAGCATTACGCCCTTCTGCAAGCGACACTGTCACCACAACTACACCCAATAAACTGCATACCTAAAAGCGACTTGACAATTACTCAAATTGATCAAACATTGTGATATTTACTTATAAACATTGTAATATTAGAGATTATTAATAAAGCTTAAAGTAGTTAGCTCAACGTCTCTATAAACTCACAAACCGTTCTACCCCAACACAAATCTATCAGGACATATGGTCAACTGACATATAAATTGATATATTTTTTGTACCGGTAATATTCATTCTTCTTATTATTCTTATTATTAAGCTACATGTAACATGTTAAAATAATTGTTTTAAATTGATTCCGCAACTCTATTGACTTAAAAGCAATTAGCATGTATGTATTGACGCTCATAATATGTTCATCATCGTTGGTTGGTGGTTTAAATTTTGAAACTTCAGATCATATGCAAATACGTATGTAAATTCATCTGTAATTGCCGGTTAATTACTCATACGATTACGAGTTTTTATGTTTTTTATGAGTATTATTCTATAATATATTACTTAGAATTTGATTATTTTAGTAAACTAGCTGAATGATTGCAAACGTTAACGTTAGTGAGTTTCAGTGAATTTGAAAAGATGCAGCGCATCATTAAGTTACATTTATTAAATTAAAGAAAGAAACTAATAGCACGATTTCGGTTAAATTAATTGAACTAATTATGACCATAATGTTTGTGTGATCACAGTGCAGTAAATTGCAACAATCTACAATTGATGTAATTTGCACTATTCAAAGCAATATATTATATACAAATACTCCCAACCTCCTTTATTCCAATAGAAACAATAACAACAACAATTATAACTTGTCAAAGTGTTTAATACGTTCATTATCTGATATCAACTTTAAAACCACAAGAACGCACACTATATGATCAAGATTCAATATGAGAAAATTAAAAAGACTACAAAAATAAAACGACACAGAATGGGAAAATGACATACGTTAATTGATATGATAAAAATAATAAATATCAAGATGAATGAATACCAGTGCAAGAAATTGAAAACACACAAAGGAATATTGAAGAATATTAGTCATACTAAATACCTAGGCCCTTAAATAGATATTAACAATAATATATATTTTCCTAGGCTGATAAATACATATTAACGTTTTTAATATCTATTTAAAGTTACATTCAAAATTGAACTCAAAATTGAAAAACATAAGGTTATTATTGATTCACAGAATATTCTCAATAACTTTTATACTCTCATCTTTTTGAACAGTTCTCACAGCTATATTTCTATCAATGAAAAAATATTAATGACAATATTAATAATATCATAACTATATATTACACTTAATAATTATGGAAAGCACTTATACAATCAATCGTCACTGAGTGATAACCAGAATAAATAGGAAGATGCAGCGTTCAATACTAAATATCCCACAATTTTGCACAATAATGTTTAAAAAACCTTATAATTGAGTCTGAAATAAGAAACATAAGAGAACATAAACATTGGAGATTGAATAGAAAACAACAAAGAAAAATGGTGCAGAGAATAATGAATCAACAAGAATCATAATAAAAAACACACACACAAGCACATACAAATGTGATAAAAATTAATTTTAAGTGACACTTAGACGATAACTTGGAAAGCATAGAAACAGAAGCGGATAAATCTGAAAATCGACACATGCCATGGAACACTGCAAACTATTCCGGAATGCCCCCTTTCAATATTCATGAATAGTGTAAATATTATATAAAAGGGTGCATTTTGCGTATCAGTAATATTAACAACATTTTTAGATTGATTTTCTAGCCACTGCAATGTCACAGGCAATATACATTAATATCACACTTATTGGCACAGAAACTGAAACACAATTTGCCAATTGGTTCTAAATACTGGCAATTATTGACTCAAATGATATCAATTCTATATTTCACAAAATAGAGTATACATGGGAATTCACAATACACTACATTCACAGCGTATTAGTGTATATATATGACATAAGCACTTTAAAAATGCTTTTGCTATTATCTGCTAAAGAATGAACACATGCAATTCTTCAAATTTAAGAAATAATTGATATCTGTACAAAATTAGCATTAAATAATAATAAAATATAATAAATTAAAGAATTAAATGCACAAATAATAAATTTTAAATAAAATTTACAAATATCGCTGCATTTTCAATCAAATACGAATAATATATTACAAATTACGCTGCAAACTGCCTGCAATTTCTATCATATAATGATGTAAATAGAAATATTGAGCATAAATATTTTTCATATAAGCTGATAATTCATCACTAGATAGATGACGATAGTTTACAGATAAGGTAGTCAAATAAGGACATCATATTGTGTGTCTGCATGAGCATTTGTGTGCACCACTGAATCACCTCAGTCATCAGGCTTCCGACTGTCATACCATTTGCTTGGATTACATCAGTCACAGCCTGCATCTAAGTAAATAAAATGTTCAAAATCAAAACGCAAACAGAAAACTTTTACTTTATAACTAAATGTATGTATAAAGATATGCACGTATTAAATGGAATAATACGCCATAGCATATTTTAAAGGTATTCTTTATGAGGCAGAAAATGCGTATAAAGAAAAATACAGCTTTGCTAGTAATCTTGTAAGTAGCAATCGTAAAAATATCAGAATTTGGTTAATTGATTAAAAAGACTCAGGAAAACTGCAATGATACAAGTAGTCATATACTGAGTGATCTCGTACCTTTAAAAGTTGAGCATTTCCAGATGTATAGTAGTAAAGACGTGGCGCCCCAATCATAGAAGCAGCGGCCCATTGTAGCAAGGCAAAAAGCTGAGGTTCATTTTGAAATGTTCCTACCATACTGTGTTCTGTGGATATAGGTCGACTCAATCTCTACACAAACAATAACATCATGGATTTTGTTGCTTAATATTACATCAGCATAGGAAAGTTACATAGTGCTAGAAATTAATGTTTACAGTATGTCGTGATAAAAATATATAAGAAATTGATTAAAATAATAAAATAACAAAATATTATATTTATACTCGATAAAAATTTGAAGATGGAACAAATGAATTATAGATAAAAACAACATCGAATATATGTAAACAATTCCAGAATTAGTCAATATGAAGTAATAATCATTGTTCTAAGAATCATTGTCATAACAAAAATCAAATCATCGTCATAATAGAAATCATTATGTCATCATAAGAATCATTATGTCATAACAAGAATCATTGTCATAATACGAATCATTATGTCATCATAAGAATCCTTACATTTGACAGAATCCTTTCATATCGTTGAGAAGATCCATCCGTCACAGACGCGCCACTTGCATCCGTGTCAGAAGAGAAGAGTTCACCGATCGCTACTTCAAACGCGTCGCGAATAAAACCCTCCGCAAACATAGCGACATCTGTCTGATGCAGGAGATTTCTCGAGACAACAGAAACATTAGGAATTCGAGATCCATCATTAGTGTTGCTGATGATTCCTAGATGATTCTCGCGTTTAACATGACTATTATCAGATGCAATCAGTGCTCGCAATGTTGAATGAAACTCCAGTGGTTTATGTTTACTCTCAAAAACCAAAGGATTGGCAAAGGCAACATCTGTTACCAATTCACTATTAAGTCCAATTACTGGTGACACTGCTTCATGCATTTGAGATTTCTTATATTTAGTCTCAGTTTGAGCACAGGAAACTGTAGGAATCATATGACGTTCGTTTGAAAGTTTTACTACAGACTTTAGGGCTGTATAACTAGGCGAAACGCTATTGCAAGATAATGAACCTACACCTGATAAAGATTGTGTATCCGAATTGTAATAAGTGATATTACTAGATACAAAGGAAGAGATAGGTGCATTATTGAATTCTAAATTACTCGTTTTTACTGATGACACACTATTATTAATTGTACTACTGCTTGTAGAGGGTACATTTCTTGAGTTTGATAAGGTTTTAGTGACTGATATTACGGTACCTTGATTGCTATACTGAGATGGAATTGTACGATTACTATCCTCAGCTGATCTAGTAAATAGCAGACCAGATTGGGACAGTCTCGAGTGTCTCTCATTGTCACTAAGTAAGTCACGTACACAAGTCTCAGCACCAAACATCTCAACGAAAGTCGTAGCCATTACAAACGCTGAAAGATTACTCGAGTACAAATCAAGATTTGCTTTAACTGTATTGTCTTTTAAATGTACTGAATGATTGGTTACAAAATCTCTTAAACCTGAAGGAAACGTTACAGGAACAGATGGACATTGGAAATCAGTAGAAATATTTCCATTTCCTTTACTCCAATTAAATGGATAACCATCCCATCTGCCAGTTTCGTCCTCCGAAACGCACTTTTCCGATTCAGATTTTAAATAACGGGATTTCAGATTCTCAGTCACAGCGGGTTCACTACCAGTTCTTTCCAAACTGCAACCGTTACCACTAACGAACAAACCAACGTCATTCATCAGGTAACTTTCGGATTTTTTAAATTCCGACTCAAAATCCGACAGTGCCATGCCATTAAAACCATTAAGTGAACTTCCGGCAGCGTTATATTCCAAAGGTTTGGAATGATGCTTCTTCTTGCTCGTGATGGCAGATTTTCGATGCTCCCTCCGACTTTCAAATCTGTCAGACGCTCGGATATTTTCTTCTTCACTAGAACGAATCTTTCCAAACTCATCTAAATCAATCTCATTCGCTTCCGCAAAACTATAGTCCATCGTATCGTCCGAAAGTAAATCGCGTAGAAAATTAACCGCATAGCCATTAATCGCGTTGTGAGTCTGAAAATTCCTCTGATCATGAGCGGCGCAAGATCTGTCCGGAGATCTAGGACGAACAACATCTCCAAAATCTGGAGAACGTGACCGAATTGATCTATCCACTGAAAGCGCAGAATCTATTGAGCTATCTTTTCTCAAAGGTGGAACATGTCTTCCATTTCTCAACGGATGCCTTCCTTCCTCATCATGTGTTCCACCATTAGAACGAATGGGACTTATTCCCGGTGAACTGCCATTGATGCTCCGTTGAATGGAACACGAAACTTCTGATCCTCTGACTTTAGCCCCACCCCTAGATGCTACGTCATTAGTGGAAAGAGAAATTTGCCGAGGAGAAAAACACCCATTTCTCTCATTCCCAAATCTAAGTCTTTCAACTCCTGAACATCCCCGCTCTGTTTCGCCAACAGTAGTTGTAGAATCATCGACCGTTGATGCCGGTGGCTCGAGTAAATCAATACTCGTCCATCGACCAATTCTTCGTCGACCGCGTTTGACCTTAGCGGCTAGCTCTGCTCGTGAAATATGCACGGCGGCATTTACCACATTGTCAGCAAAGTGATCGAGCATAGCACGGGTAATTCTATAACTCGATGAGGATCTATCATTAGTACTGGAGGAATTATTTGATCCGATGTGATCCCCATTTAATCTATCCGGAACACCGGTTGATCCAAAAGCAACATCAGAACTACCGCAATTTATCCTAGATGCAGTTACTTCAGAGCGATGTGATGACTGATTTGTATTACCAGTATCCCGGTGATCTGACGTGAAATCGTTTGATTTTAAAACCTGAGAATATGTGCTGGTTAATCTATCACCTTCGCAAGGCTGTCCAGATGAGCTCGAATCAGAACGAACCGGTTCATCCGAGATTTTTCTCAGCAGCTTTGAGAATCCAGCTCTCAGTTGCTTAGCATCAAGGTGTCGTACAGCGGAAGCCATTGCTTTACCCGCTGCTGCCCCGACACCGGCAGCTGCTGCACTGACACCGCCAGCAGCAGCAGCTGTCATCTCCCGAGCGCTAGCAATAGCTGCAGCCCCGCTCAGTATAAGGCCACTAGAAAATACGTCATCAGTGCTAGATGACATAGACTGTTTATCATTTTTACACGTTTTCAATTTTGCAATTTTTGCTGGAGAAGCAAGTTGTAAAGTGAACCCAGGTCTATTATTACTTGATGGTTCGTTAGATCCTATGGATCCCAAAATTTCATTCTGAGCACTGCACAATTTCGAATGCTGTTCTACAGGATTCGCAGTATCCTTTGTTGATTGTGAATCAACTTGGGTTTCTTGCGCATTTGTTAAATTTACCCTATCAATAAAATCAGGACATTGGAATCGTGCCATTCCAATGTCCTTTAATGACGCTTCATTTTTAAACTCAATCGATGTTCTCTCAGTTATTTCGGTGCATGCATGCGGTGCATGCTTTCCCGCATGCACCGCATCATTCGATCGCATTAACGCATCCATTTTATCAACATCTTCTCCAGCGATCTCTTCCTCTTCAATAACAGAGAAAGATTGAAAACTGTCATAGATGTCGTCCAACTCTGAGCTCATCTCTGAAGAATGATGCCTGTACATTTAGTTACCTCTCAGATTTAGAATAAAATATAAAAAACTATTTAAAGTTAGACAATCAAAAACTGCAACATTAATCTTGGCAAAAAAACATTTAAAACTACTTTAGTACCGAAGTACTAAAATTGATACCCCGACAAAACAATCCCTAATACATTAACCCGACAAAACGGCCCCGTCAACTCATTTAATAACCCTAACACTAACTAATCCTAAACTTAACCCTAGCACTAACCTTACCTTAAAATCTAACCCTGATCATAACTTCAACCCTAACCCTATGAATTAATAGTCGGGATCCATTTATCGGGGCCGTTTTGATGGGTCACGACTAAAGGTACCTAAGACTAGCCCCGCTGCTACTTCCGCTGCTACTACTACTTCTCCCAGACGCGTCACTAACGGCAGAACTTCGTCTTCGTCCGAATGAAAACTCTCCGTATTCAGACGCGATGGAAGATTGGACCTGAATGGAAGAGGCACGACGACTTGTACTGCTAAAATACAAAACACTTTAAAAGTTTAACATCACAAATTGTCTACTACAAAAGAATAATTGTTACATTTTACAACATTGATGTCACATTAGTACAAGAAAAAGCAGAATTGGTATTAGTTAAGAGAAACACATGTGAAGCTTAAACTGCTTTATTCCATTAAACTGTTTTATTCCAGAAAGCAATTAATATTGTTTATTTAACCTACACAGTGATGTATAAACAATTGATGTTAAGTCTTAAACCAAGTAAACACTCTATCGTAAAACCTTGTCCTAAACTTAATCATGTCCATCAGATAAATTTATCAATAATTTTAATAAATATAAAAATTCAGTTTTACCTGTGAAGAGCTGAGCTTCTACGTTTAACATATGGCGGAGGCTGGCCAGCGAGGTCATCAGCAGTAGATGAAGATGAACTCGTAGAATCCACCGATTCATGATCGTGGTTTTTCATTCTCCCAGATAAACGACCACGACGAAAAGGCATCACGCTGTCACCCCCCGATACGCGATCAACTGATCCGCCCAGTGACTTTAGCTTATTCTCCTTGGAAGAATCGATTGTTCGTTGTAGGGGTGCAGCGGACTGAAGACCATTTGAATCGCATGTGGTAGATTTTAAGTCACTGGAGTCAGGATGGAGTGCGTTTTCAGCATCATTGTGGCATCCGGATTTTGCTGAAGATTTTAAAAAATAACTTTAAAAAACTATCTTTATAGATCTCGTTGGATTTTGTATAAAAGATTTGTTTGATTTGATCGAAAATTGATTTCAAAGGTAGTAGATCGGTATTATAAGAAGAACTATAAAACATCGATAAATTTTTGCAACTTAATTTGTAAAGACCAATTTTTAAATATTATACAAAAACGTATAATTATAAACTTAATTCTACAATTGCTTACTTTGCCTAAAATGTTGAAATTTTATTACGTTAAAACAAACAGACTAACAGAATTTAGCTGACAAATCAACTATTTTCTTTCATTATTTCAAAATTTTAAATTTTAAATCAAAGAGTAAATAGCTTTAAAGTTGAGTAAAACCTTGATTTCTATAGTAATATTAAAACATTATAATTTTACACCTGTAAACATTTTAATCTTAACCTCAGGTTAGATTTATATATCTAAATTTTACTCTCAGTTGTAAACATAATACTTTATATTTTTACAACTACTACTAAAAATAAAAACAAGAAAAACGATAAAATTTACTAACCACATTCATTATTATGATTGTCAGATTGTTCAGGAATTGATTTATCCATCCTAAACCTAACATCTAAACTCTCAGCCTGCGTTGCGCAACGCCCACCTTGGAATCCACCCAATAGTTTATTTAACTGTATTAGGATATGCTGACGTTTAAATGGCCTATCAGTTTCTCTCATTGATTCAATGCAAGGGCAATCAATTAGGCAAATGTGGCAGTAAGATGAAGCTTCATTGGTCTATAAAAATATTTGTAATGCTAAAACTCATTTCACATGTACTAATTATTTATTTGCACATGTACTACAGTTATTGAGGATATGTATAATATACCACACTTTATATTTGTTGTATCATTGCATCTTTAATGTATCAGTGCATTAAAATTGAATATTTTTATATTAAGAAATTAAAAAAACAATGACAGTTAGTTGCTTAGATAAAATTGATACTGGCTCTTTCAATTAAACACAAACTTTGAATCTTAAAAATTTGAATAAAATTTGAATCCATTCCCCAAACTACTACAGTGATCTAACGCCTATAATTTTATACCAAAATAAAAATGATAAAATAGCAAAAATGATAAAATTTATGACAATTAATTATTTTTATTCCTCAATACTAATTCAATGCAGCACAAATGGCAAATTCAAAAGACGCACAAAAATAGAGCCTTATTACACATAGCATTATAGACAAAAATGATAATATATAAACTCACATATGATTTGTGATCTTTGACAAAACGGAAACTTGATCCCGTGCCATAGATCTCCGAGTAGATCCTCAGATCATTTATCTCAATCGATTCGTTCTCGGCAAGCGATTCAATGAAAACCATGCCAGCCAGGAGTTCTGGGTTAACGCAAAATCGAATCTCTTCCTACAGATTTGCAACATTACACAAAACAAAATTAGCAATAAAAAAGTAGAAAAGAAAATTTGTGATATATATAGTTAACATATATTAAAAGATTCCTTTTCATATATAGAATTTTAATATATACTTTAATATACATATTTTTTCCCTTTTGAAAAAAGTAAAAAAAAGGAAATTTTTCAAATAGATTGATCATTTGCTTGATATCACGAATTAAAATTGCTGTGGTTAATTGCTGAAATGGCAGTAATTAAAGCTTGCAAAGCCAACGATAAATGCTAAAACCAAATTTATAGAATGCAAAATGTCTACACAAACCTTTTTTCTTCCATCAACAAGAACTGTACCACCGAACAATCGACTTCCAAATACAATCTATATTCGATACATAAATGTTCCTGTAATTATTTTCTTAAATGAAGTAATTAATTAGCTGATGATCCTCTTAAACTGCATTTTAGTAACAATAATACGTATAAAAACAATAGATGTAAAGAATATTAAATAACCTATAGAACAATAATACAAATAAATACAATAGAAGTAGAGAATATTAGGTAAATTATCGCACAAGTCTCACTTGAAGCTTGTCGCTGCCTGAATCCTCTAGATTTCCCTGTGGTACGACGGAGAGAGAGCAAAGGGGCAGATCACATCTCATCCAATCATTCAAACTTGGGTGAACTTCCCGTGAAAAAATCTGCAATAAGAATATTCAATTGAATGAAATTATTTTGTTATTCCGAGTTCGAAAGAGAGAACAATTAAAATTATATTACATTAGAGCTGCATCATCAGCAGATTTCAGCAATTTAATTCTTATTCAAAACGAAATTAATTCTTACCAATTCTTATAAACAATCTAAATACTTTGACTGGTTAAGAACATTAATTGAAAGTTTAAAAAATAAATAAAAGCGAACAAAAATCATATCATTTTTAGTTGCTGAATGAGAGACAATTAAAATTTCTAGTTTAAGACACATTTACTACATAACTAAATTAGATTATAATAAAAAAAGAGAAAATTTAGTTAAAATATTACTTGTCTGGTTATGGTAATATTGCCAAAGGGACCGTCTGGAATTTCTGAGATTTTCTTAAAGTAACTCAGCAAACACTTCATCTTGCTACATTGCGTATTCCTGCGAACAGAATAAAGCAAAGAAAAATTAAAAATAAAGAAAGACTCGATATAATTTAACCGCAACTAATAAATGAAGCTTAATTTTTTTAAGTTAAAGTGTCGCAAACAAGAAAGAAAATAAATGAATGCAACGAAACACTGGGTATATATTCTAGCAAAAATTATATAAAAAAATATCGCAGAGAATCAAATAATATAACTTTACGAGTATTAGATTGTAAATAAAAATATTATTTGAAAGATACTATACCTATAATATAATATCTTTCACATATATTATATAAGAAACTTAAAACAGTTAAATAATGTCAATTTAACAAAAATTACTATTAAATATAATTAATTCTTCTCGCCTGTCTAATAAATGAGAAAAGAAGTAAGTAAAGTTTGATCCGTTTAGTTTAGAATCTCGATCAACGGGTCGTTCAGGAAACAAACAAAGAAAAGAACAAGAAATAATCGACGCAACGAGACGTCGAGATATTACGTAATCCATTTCTGTGTCAAAACAATTTTAGAATAAAAGGCTTTATTTATTTAGTCGTATGAAATTCACAGTGTCAAATAGAAAATATAAAGTGTGTTATAAAAATCCTAACCCTAAAAACAATATGATATGAGAAAAATATGATATGTGATATAAAAACCCTAACCCTAGAAATTAAAAGTTAGAGTTGTTTGGTACTGGATATTATGAAAAATGATAATTACTATTAATCGTAACTATATACAAGCAAATAAATTAAATTATATTAACTTGAAAAATTATTAAAACTAACTCATCAAAACATCACGAGGAATATAAATTAATCAAAATTCATTTTTTATAAACACAGTTTAACCAATATGAAAAAAAAAATGTTCACTTGTCAAATTTGAATTTAGATGTTGCTAAATGCAGATGATCACAATGAAAAAAATACAAAATTTCTTTTCACTATAAAATTTGAATTAAGATATGCCTGAAAACTGATAATTACAGTGAAAAAATATTTCTATTTCATTTAAATCTGAATAGGATTTATATTTCTTTACATTCCAATCGCCTACATTTCATTTCAGTGAACAAAATCTAAATTTCTTTCCCTGTCAAATTCCAACTTAAATCTTCTCTCAGGAATTCTAGGACTACCCAACCCTTGACCACCACCTACCGGCTCCCTGTTTGAAGTACGGTAGACCACCGGATGGCCACAGTTTTGTGATACTCAAAGCTCGATCCACAATGTGAGGAAAGATCCTCGCCATCACTTCCTCACATTCAACTGAACTCAGTTTGCTTTCTAGAAATATCTTGAGTCCTTCAAAAGGATTCCTCGACTTCGCCTAAGATAATATATAACTTCATCGTGTAATCTTTGATTGAATTAATCGCAAAATGATTAATTAGATTATTTAATCATTAACTCAATCAGAACACAATCTCAAATGCAGCGATAATATTTCTTGTAAATATAAATTAAATCTTAAGTCTTTTAAATAAATGAAAATTAATTAAAAACTAATGTTAATTTAAGTCATTTTAAATTAGAGATGAATGTCTTAGATTAAGCTACCAAATTACGTAAAATTCTACCTAGCAGCAAGTTAGAAATATAAAAAACTAAACTCACGATTGATATCATTCAAGTTTTCAATGATAAATATACGATGAAATTGATCAATGTATGATTTAATATGATCAATATTTGATTAAATGTACTAATGTATGATCTAATATGATTAATAAATGATGAAATTGATCAATATATGACCAAACTTACTCTTGCTCCAGATCCTTGATGATCAACATCATCCTTCTCCCCATGGTGCAGTATCCTCCAGACCTTATGCAAGGCTGCTATCCACGTATCAATCGAGTGATTTGATTGGACAGCCCGTAGCTCTGACTCCGCCTCTTTCCACTTCGGATGCCAACTGGGGCACGGCACGGCATTTGCCATTACCTAATTGTCTGTTTAAAACCTGGAAAAAAAACAATAAAATTAGGAAGAAACGCAAAAAATTAAATTCAATTAATGATAAATAATGATGATTAAGAATCTTATCAAATAAAATACTTGCAAAATCAATAAAGGCATAGTGTAAAGACAATATTAGCAAAACTTATTATTAAACTAAATGCTATACATTATTATAGTTAGCAAGGGATGTCATTCGGTTACGCACCTCATGAAGTTTTTAGAATAAAAATAAGACCACATATATAAGTTAGAATGAGAAACCTAATAAAAACAAGTCTAATCGCGAAATTCAAACTACATCAAACATTTTTGGAAAAAAAATTTTTTTCATTTATTTAGTTTTTCATATTGTTTCTTTAACTATCGCTCATAAAATTGGCGATTGTTTACAAATAAAAAATAAAAGTCAACTAAATTCTCTGAAAATAACTACAAACTACGTCTGATCCCTTTCAATAACCCAAATCATGCCTCTAGTTACAATCTAAACCCAAAATCTAACCTTAAACCATCTCTAACCCTAAGTCGATGAGGTACGAAACCGAATTGCAGCCAAATATTCTAAATTCATTAAATCATATAAATTTAATATTATTAATTTTATTTACATCTAATTTATATTATAAAATTTAATTCATTAACCTTCAGTGATCCATAAAATTCCAGCCGCGTCAGAAACTGAGAAAATTTCGGAAAATGGAATGAAAAATAAAAATAAATTAAAAATTAGATAAAAAGTAGATACTTTATTTACAATGACAGATCTCCATGAAATTTGACACAATGTTAAAATCTGCAGTAATATTAAGCGATGAAATCAAAATTGATTTTTTTTTATCAAAAGAGAATAAAAATAGAAAACCATTTTTCAAAATATGCGAGTTGCTCGTGCATTTATTGGATGAATAGAATATTGTGTTGAATTTAATAAAAAAAATTAAGTTGTGGACCAAAAAGCACTTCTTAACTTCGGACAACTAAAAGGGAACCTGATAAGCGTTTATTCCGGACAATTGGAATCAAAAAATCGTAATGGTAAATAAGTGAATGGAAATAATACTAGCAGTGGTATAGCCTAGGCCCCCCCCGGGGATTTATTTTTAACTACAATAGAATAAGAGAGCGGAAGGAGGGGGGGGGGGGGTGTTAATGATATTGTAAATTTTGTAGTTTAGAGCAGAAGATTGTGAAGCTAAATACTCAATCAGAGGTCTGCAGGCTATGTTTACTACAAAAGTCAGATTTGCAACTAGCATATTATCTGGTGTGTTAGAATTTTCACTGGCCTCTAATTTTTCATTAAAGATCCTCCATGAAGCATCTTAATCTATCAGTTTCGTTTAGACTTCTTTTCAGTGGCGGATCCATAGAAGGGGGGCGATGGGAGCCTTTTATTACTGTTTATAAAGCATGTTTATAAATCCTAATGAAAAAAGAGGTCGTCAGCTCTGAAAAAATGAATCGCCCCCCCCCCCCTACTGGATGGCCTGGATCCGTCACTGCTTTTTTTATAATGGTATGATGCAGATAGCTCAAATATAAAAGATACAAATATTCAGTGAAACTTTCAAAACAGATGTCTTATTATGTCGTGAAGAAATCAACACAATTACAAGATTTTATAGATATGCCCATCAGAAAACTTGACAATTTAAGATTGCATGCAGTAAGAAATTCATCTATGTTACTGCAGTGCTTTTGTGTCATTTGATATAGCTAAAGTAACTTAAGTAATTAAGTGTAAACTTTAGAAGATCATTAGAATACATATCAACCTTGGCAACACGTGCCGAACTTATAACATGTCAAATAATAAGCACTTTTCCTTGAAAAGTGCGTATTATTTGACAAACTCTGAAATTGATAACTTTCTTACAGGATCTAAGCATACTAATGTTTGCATTAAAATTCACTGATTGTGAAGATCGCACGAAAGAAGGAGACTATTCGAAATTAACTATAAGGCTTCTTGACTTATTTGAATTATAACGGACTTAAGTCTTCAGGTTAAGGGTTAAGTCTTAAGGACTCAATTCCAGTTTTGTTCCAATATTATAATATTTAATAATTCAAATATTATAGCGGTACTGGAGAAACAATTACTTTTGCTGAATAATCGAAATTATATGAAGAGATGCA
>JAQIXG010001942.1:0-19433 GCA_034700105.1 Oconnorella tubifera | reverse complement strand
CATTAATCATTGAAACAAAAAGAATTAGATTTTCAACATAATAAAACTATCTCACCAATAATTTTCTTTACTGACAGCTCCTCGAACTTCCTGTTCCTTTAACTGTCTAATTAGCTATTTTAATCGGATTAAAAATCGAAATTTTTATTAAAATAAAAACTTTATTTAATTTTGAGCAGCTTCTCGCTTCCTTGCATCTCTCATCACCAGCCTCGAGTCACGTGACGGACCGCATTCGCTTTATTTTCTAAACTGCTGTCAAATCTCGCGGACCGCATTCGCTTAATTTTCTAATGTGCAAACATGTTTTAGGCCTATTCAAAAAGTGATAAAAACTTGTTTCGGCTTAGCCGCAACAATCCAAACAACTAATCACAACCGCCAGATTTAAAGTGAATGGCTATACTGTATATTATGTTAACCTTCGTCAAGACTCATTAGAAAAGTGGTTGGAGTGCTGGACTCGGATATGACAGGTCCAGGATCGAATCCAGGATTGCTCGCAACTTTCTCTAACTTGCTGCACTGTTTAGTCAAGTGTCATAGCCCTATACCTTACCTTACCTTAACCTTAACCCTAACACAAACCCCAAGTATCCAGAACTAATCTGTGACTAACTCTAGCCCTTAGGTCTAATCCTAGCCTTAACCCCAATCCAGGTTGCTCTACAGTCATAGGCGCCGACTTTTGAACATTTGGTGGGGTGCTGACCAGGGGCATTTACCAAAATTTTGATGTTATAGCCTTTTATCTTTTTTTAATTTAAACATTTATGTGCTATTATTTTAAGCCATGACTTTATGTCCGGGCCGTTATGTCGTGGCAGTTTTGCCGGGGCCGTTTGTCCTGCCACCCGCCTGTGGTAGAAAGAATAAACTATTAAAAGTTTTATTTTTATTAGACAGATGGCGCCTGTAGTAAAAACAATTCAAGTTTTATATTTATTCGACAGATGGCGCAAGCAGTAAAAACAATTAAAAGTTTTTATCTTCATTCGACACATGGCGCCAGCAGTAAAAACAATTTAAAGTTTTAGTTTCATTCGCCAGATGGCGCCACCAGTAAAAACAATTTAAAGGTTTAGTTTCATTCGACAGATGGCGCCACCAGTAACAAAAATTAAAAAATTAAAAGTTTTATTCTCATTCAATAGATGGAGGCGCCTGCAGGGTGCCCCGACAAAACGGCACCGTCATAACGGTCCCGTGAAAAATTTACCTTCATTCAAAATTCCAGTTGGGATTCGGTTCATTTGCTTAATTTACAGCTGTTGAGTTAAATGAAAATTCTTATTCACCGTTATTAACTTTAATTATGGTTAATCTCTAATTTATTGAATGTAGTGTTGTGTAAAGGGGGGCTGTGCACTTCCTGCTCCCCCCATAATCGGCGCCATAAATCTCTGAGCTTGCAAATAGTATCAATTAGATCTTGCGCAGTATATATCCAGTAGAAATTGAGACAATTTTAATATAAGAGCAATTTTTATTATTTACCAAATAAAAATCAGTTACGCAAATATTTTAATGAGATTGTTAACTTACTTCATTTGGATTGGTTGAAGTTCAGAATGATTGTAAAATTTAGCGAACTGTAATTTTTTGCGCGATTTTTTGTTAAACTTTTACATTTTTTTAATTTAATGATTAATATTGTAAAATAAACTAAATATTTTGTGTATTAAATATTAAATTTAGGCATTTGTACGTCTGATTTAAAAATCTCGAGGGAAGAAGAATGTTTAATGAAAGTAGAGGAGGTAAGTTAAAATATCTGTGGTCAATTTTGCCTAATTTCGTGACCCGTCAAAACGGCCCCGACAAATGGGCCCCGACTGTTAATTCATACGGTTAGGGTTAGTGTTAGGATTCGGGTTAGGTTTGAAGGTAGGCTTAGGGTTAAGTTTAGGGTTAGTTATGGACAGGGTTATTAAATGAATTGACGGGGTCGTTTGTCGGGTTAATATGGTACCGACTAAGTTAATATTAGGGGTCCAGTAAGTTGGATATCTTACCAAAATACATTATTTTAAAAATGTGAATTTGATATTATTTGATATTTTTTATCACGATTTATGATTTAATTTCGTTTATATTTTGTTAGATTCAGGCGGGGGATATTTAAACTCTCCGGGTTATGGAAGCTCGCAGACGGCATCTCAACAACAGAAGGTCTGAATGTCAACTATTTAATTATTTAGATTTTAATAAAAATTATGTTTTTATTCTGAAATATTAATTCATGACAAGTCGTTCATAAATATTTAAAGATTATTTATTTAATTGTTTATTTAAATAACTAAGCGATTGTTTAAATCAATTTTTTTCTTCAATGGGTATTTTTCATAATTATATATTATGTGTGTATTTTATTGAGACTTCTGATAATTGTAGCTTTAATAATTGATATAGTATTTAATATTGAATATTCCATATTTAGCACATTATGCTTTGAAGTTTTAATTAATTGCCCCTTAAAAATAAATTAGTTAATTGCCCCTTGAAAATAAATGATCTGCATTTTACGTTATTTTAAACACACACGTTGTATAACTCTGTATGTTTTAACTGTGACTACACTCAGCAAAGAACAAACAACAGCGCACCATGCACTATCAGTCAAATAATGCGCGCAGAAAATGTCGATGATGTTTTCATTTGCGATGGCATTCCAATGAATCAGGTACTTTGCATCCTCTAACTTAATTTATCAGAAATTATCTTGTAAATTTCTAAACTTTGAATTTATTATTTATACATTTATCATTATTGTATATATTTATATTGTATATTATCTTTTATGCTGATCTTAAAACTTTTATTGTATTAGATTGTGCATACAAATTAAATAAAATTTAATTTGTAATATTAATTCTTGATTCTCTGTGACATACTTTTCATAATTTATTGTTTGATGGTTAACAAATGTAAAATAATTATAGAATCGGATCAAATTAAATATTAATCTTTCAATTGGTATATTAAATAGTAAAGATTTAGTTTTTCAACTTTCTTGTTCTTTAATGAATCTGCTCAAGATCAAAGTTACTTTTCCTTTGCTACTCCCAAATAGTTTACCTCTTAGCTTTGCCGCCTCTATTTCTATTCATTTTTTTCATTCTCAGCTTAAAACTTATTTTATCCACCTTAGATTTTCTCTTTTCTTGACGGACTGATTTCTTGATTAAATGGTTTCCTCTCTCAGTTGATAGTTTATCCTCACTGCTTGGGTGGAGCATGTGTGGTCTTTCCTGATACTAAGGGACGTCTGCGACATCGTTCTTCGACGATTAAACAGACCTTAAACTTGATTGATTAAAATTGATTGATTGATTATATAATGTACAGGTGACTGTAGTTGGTATAGTGAGATCAGCTAAAGAGGCCGCTACTAACTTTTCCTACGAGATAGATGACATGTCAGGGCCACTGCTGGAAGTGCGTCAGTTTGTAGAAACCAATGAAGTTAGTTTTACGTTTCCTTCAATTATACGCTCAAACTTTGATATTTATTATCAGCTGTGTGTTCACAGATTGTATTTTTGTACATAAGCTTTGTTGCAAGACTTCAAGAAAATATGTATATTCTCATTTATTAATTGTAAGCATTTTTAGACGAAGCTTAATAATGAATATTAGCATTCTTAACTGTTTGATTTTCTTAGTTTTCATTGTTTTTTTTATTGCTATTAAGTTGTATTGATTTAAAGGTATTTGCTTATTATTAAAAAAATTTCATTAAGTAAATCTTTATCATTAAATAATCCTTTCTTATGCTAATTTGACACTATGCAACAAACTGACGACAAATTCTCTGTTGCTTGCAATCTGGCTTGACCTGTTGTCTTGGTCATTTTTCATTTACTGTGTGCTTTCTTAACTGATTTTGTTATCGCAATACCTTCCCGTATTGAACTAGTCAATGATGGAATACAGTACTGTACATACTTCCAGCACTGTCTTTTTACAATATCGTTCACAACGTAAACTCATTGAAACAAATAAATTGATGTGAATTAAATGAATTTTATTCACTCTCCGCTGCAGGATGGTAGTCAGGACTTTAGTTTGGTTAGAGAGAACACTTACGTTAGAGTGCACGGACATTTGCGTTCATTTAGCGGAAAGAGAAGCGTCGTGGCTTTCAGAGTGTTCAGTCTACCCAGCGCTAATGATCTGCTCGTTCATCTCGTTCAGTTGCTCTACGTTAGATTGCATCAAAAGTGTCCCAAGAAAAACATGGTACAGTTTTTAGATCAGTAGAATGTACAATTTGTTTTTAGTACTAGTACTAAGTGAGAAAATTTGAATTGAAGGAAACTAATGAGAAATGTAATTGAAGATATTTTCTTAGTTAGATCTGAATTTAAACTGAAATGAATGGTAAGAATTATTGACAGAAGTGCCTTTATTTATAGTTACGATAAGAGAAGTAGAATATTTGAATACTTTCACTAGTTTTATTTCTTGATCTCTTCAGATCATTTTTCAAGTTAAATTTGAAAACATATGAGTATGTTATTTCTTTCACACTAGGACATAAGTTCAGCTGTAGCAGGTCGTTCGGATGACGGACAAACAATGATGATATCAGGTCTTAATACACTTCAAATGCAGGTTGAAAATTGTGATATTACTAATTAGTGTTAGTAGTATCATCACGCATGTGTACTATTTGTACGCATTTCTGCTGTGTTGTTAAATCATGAGTATTTTCATCATTACTTTATTTTGTTACCAATTTATATTAAATGGTTGTAATACTAGTAATATTGATCCTGAGGGACGTCCGCGACATTCAACGGTTCAACAGACCTTAAACTTTTATTGATTGATTGATAATAGTTGTTTCTGTCACTGAGTTGACTTGTTCCGAACATATTTAACTTTTTTGTAGCATAATTATATTGTAGTTATATATTGGTTATCGTAACTTTGTTTAATTAAAGCATTAACTGGATTGTATTTGACATCATTGTTGGTGCTTTTACTTCTCCGCTTTCCATGTGTCTATTTTTTTAAACAAACTGCATTATAAAAGTGTTTTTAATAATATTCTATTATCTGTTTATAAGTATTTAATACAAAGAAAAGATGTTAATTAGAAAGTGAATATTGCATATTGAGTAATAAACCTGATGTGATATTGTGTGTTCTAGGTATTGAATGCCATTCAGTCGAGCAATGAAGAAGCGGGAATGAGTATCAGAGTTATTTGTGAAAGACTAAAAGGATTGCCAGAGAAGGTCATTAGGTAAGATATACAGATTTCTAAGATTCTTTGGATACATATGATTCCAAAATAGTTTGTGTAAAGACTTTTGCATATGATAGTTTATGCACTGACTTTTGGTATATCTGTAGTTCGTCTACTCATGAATTTTTCTTGGTATACTCTTAACGGAAAACTTAATTGTAATTCTAATCCTAATTTTAGTAGTTTAATCTTATTCTAAGTAAACATCACTATCATAAAGAAGATTATTATTCTTTGCCAGAATGTTGAAATTATTATTGAATCGATTTTTTTGACATATAAGTTACAATAGATATATTTGATTGAAATCATTAAAATCATCCACTTATGAAATGCTATTTGTACTTTTTATAAATATCCTAATGCTTGTTGTTTCAGAGACGCTGCAGAACATCTTTGCAATGAAGGACATATCTATTCTACCATTGATGACATGCATTTCAAAAAGACAGATTCTGACGGAATGTAGATATATTGTGAAAACACTAATTACTGTTACCACTCATTGTGAACTGAGAGACATACTGAATGTTTTACCGATAAGAATAATTGTCTTATTTCTTTAAAATTACTGATATCAACTTTTAATAGGTAAAATGCATTGTTTCTAATTATTTCGCACTCTGACTTTTAGCGGTATTAATTACTTTTTTCAGTTTTTAATCATTGCTTCTTGTATAAACTGGAGCATTGTCTTATCCTAACAGTTAACTTGATGCAGAATCTCATGCTTTATGCTGTATTAACATTATGATGCTATTTCTTAAAATCTACTGTATTCTTAACCACTGATGATTGGATTGCAACATTAATTAAAGTTATTACAAGCACTAGTTCGATTGAAATTTCCGTTATTCGGATGTTTTGTCAAAGGACAATTCGTTAACGGACTGTTCATCAAGGATATTCATTATGGTTAAGGTTAGAGTTAGGGGTTATAGAATTGTCCGTTATAAGAATAATCCTTGACGAACAGTCCGTTGATGAATTGTCCTTTGATGAATCGCCCTAGAATCAATTTTCAGTGTGTTTAAAAGATTCAAATACATAATGACGTTTGTTTAGTTGAGAGTTATATATAAACAGCCAAGTAATAAACAAACCATGACAGGAGATTTTATTAGTAACAAGTACAAATAATCCTAATTTAGAATTTTATAATAAATTAAAACAAATAATTTAAACAATAAATATAGTGTTATCATAAGGTTTAACTACATCTAATATCTTATTCAACAAACAACAACTTACATCTACTGACTTTATGTAACTATATAAATTCTATTGGACACAAAATGTCTAAATGCCATTTTATTCTAAGAAGATTCGTTTTAATTCAGCTCTTCTGTAGTAATATTGATCTATGTAGCTTGATTTATAAAAATCGCACATAGATCTAGATGGCAGTGTCGATGCTAAATATTATACTAAATCATCCAATAATAAGAAATAAATAAAATAGCAAATCTTAGATATTGAATTAATAGTTTCATAAAACCTATATATGTGTCTTAGGGTTATTACTTAACATTCATTGCAATGAAATAATATATAATAGTTTTCAAATTGATTTAAATAAATGAAAGAGGTATAAATTCATTAGGACAAGTTTGTATTAATGAGAATTTTCAATTAGTCATAATCATAGTATCAATAATAATAACCAATATTAGTCTATAATCAGAGTTACAGTAAATTTTTTCTTTAGTTTTTTTCCTGCTTTGTACAAGTTGAGATTTGTTCTTTATTTAGTCGGACAGCTGTTGAGATCCACCCTGCCCGCAGACTGAGCTCTGCTAAGATCTTGCAGCTTGTTGGCTAAACGCAGATCTCTCACACAACCAACGTAGGTCTCTGTGGTGCGGATGCCACGATGCAAATCTGCATTCAGCAACGAAATGATTTAATATAAAACATGTAACAGTTATGACAGAATTGATACAATACTGATTATGTTTAAATTTAACCTAATTTGAGCAAAACTGATCACGTTTAAAGGAAGGGTTATGGAGTTAAGGTTAGACTTGGGGTAGGGGTACACCACAATATATTACTACTTAGAGAGTCGGAATAGACATCGGAAAGCGCTATATAAATTTTTGTATACAAAAGTCGATATACGAACTTTTATGAAAGTTTTCCAATCTAGGCAAAGTTTCATAACACACCTCTATCTACCTCTTTTTTACTCTCTCTACTCCGCTTTTTCTGCTTAATTTTTCTCTTCCATCAAGTTTTTCTAATATATATTAACAAAGAGGCACTAATTTCTAGAAAAAATAGTGTCTACTTATATGATAACGGGTTCGCATTATACGCACCTGGCACCCCGCCAATATAGAGAGGATCCTGAGTGTTGGTTGTTGCTATACCAGGTCCAGCAATGCCTGGTGACGTCAGGATATTATCCACCTCCAGTGTTACCACATTCTTCGCTTTTTGAGCTGAAATACACGAAGTAGATCAAGCTAAAATTATATTTATAAACATTTTAAATGTAACCTGAATTATATCACAGAGGTTGTAAAGCACGACTTGAAATTTGTTGCATTTGTTGATCATTTTCAAGAAAATAACTGTAACTGTTAACTAATCATCAGAGTGGTATCATAGATAATCTGTTAATAAAACTTGGCAAAATCATAATTCAGTAGGATCATAATTTGAATACATAAATTATTTATAAATCATAGTTTTTGCTGGTGTAGCAAACCTTTGATGAGATGCCATTCTCCGTCGCAAAGATCATTCTTGGCAGGAGGACTGTAGATAGCACTGACATCACCATCGCCATTGTCCATGCTGAAGATGACCTGATGACAAAGATTACACAGTACTTACTAATCTTTCAAGATGATATTAAAACAAGTAATTTTAATAACTTACTTGCTGCAAGATTTAAAATCAGTAATTAAGTCTAAATTTAAGATCTATTAAATATTTTTTCCTGTATATAAAAATAAACAATCAATAACAATCAAAACGATCTTCAAATTACCTAAAATGACAGTAGAATAATTCATGCAAGTAATGATTGAGATAATATTTAACATAAACTAAGTATATGGTAAACGTAGCTATTTCAAAAACAGCAACATTTCATTTAATTAGTGATTCGTAATTTTAATAAAAATTTGATTTACTACCCCTAGCATTAACCCTAACTTCAATCCTTACACTAAACAAAATTCTAACCCCAACCCCAAGAATTAATAGTCGGGGCAGATTTGTCCGGGCCGTTCTGATGCGCTAAAAGATATCCAAGTTAAGAATGAAACATATTAAATCCAGTAAATTACGAAAAAAACCTAATCAAGTAACACTGTACCTCTCCATTAACCATCTGTAGGACGAGGTAATCGTCTCCAGGCAGACCATGACCTTGCTTGTTATACACTGAGAGCAAAACTCCAGACAGTCTGCGAGGCTTGACCATTAGTGAGATCTCCAAGTCCAGCGGTACTGTGTAATTCTCAGCTATACAACAAGTCAAGTTATGAATTTTATCTAATGGTTTATCATAGGAAAAATTTGATGAAGAATTAAAATCAGTATTTAATTTCAATAACAGAGTCATTGTAATTTTTTTTATTAAAATAAAAGATCAATTATTAAAGAATCTACATTTACAGTTGTCAATTTACATCAATTTACTAACCAGTAAAATGATATATAAACAAAATAACTCGTATATTTCAACTTGTTGCACACTAATGACAAAATATGTAAAATAAATTTTACTACGAGAATGACTCTGCGCAGAAAATCAGCTGCATTTCAAAACTTACTGAGAACTAAATGTCCACCATTAGAGTAGAAGAAAGTTCCAGGCTCTACAGCGGATGAACAAGACTGCGTTCCAATAGAAATAGCTGGGCGACCAAAGTCAATATTGTCCAGCATGACATTGCGTAAACAGCCAACAAAACCAGTGCCTACATTCTAAAAAAACATTTTTTACATTAAGTCTTAACATTGAAATTCATTTAAGCAAAGTATAAAGAAAGTGGCCAGCATTGTAGGCTGTAGTCGCTTCATATATCTTGGTGTGGGCATAAGCCCATCGACACATCATGATAATATAAATGCAATCATCGCATTTTTTAAACCGCTCTTATTTCAATTATAGCAGACACTTGAAATGTGAGAAATTTCTAGTAGTGTCACTGAATGTTCTAACTTTTATTGACATTGATGCTCAGATTGGTTTCAAAATCCTCAATGTTGAGACAATATTCCGCTCAATGCTGTAGGCTCAAATTGGTTTCAACTTTGACATTAAAACTTCTAAAAGCATTCTCAAGTTAATGCATGAATCAAAATAAATATCAAATCTTTATCTTTTTTAGGAAAAGGAAGGCTAACAGATTTTCTAAATCTTATTTCTAAAAGAAACATAGTATGTAATACTAATTATACATTATAATTCATCTTACAAACATTGTATAGTACTAATTTTCTACCATAATACTAATTCTACCCTGTATGATGTACTATAATTCCTGTATATCTTGTAACTAAAGGAATATAATGCAATAAAGTTTTATCGTACTCCAAGATTGCCAGATGCAGCTGTGGCTACATAGCTAGGCAGACCACCGACATAATAAGGTCTGTCCACTTCCACAGTCCTTGTTCTACCCCCTGACTGGAAGGGGGCAATCTCAGACCCATCTACGTTCAATATGCCTTCATTCTGGTCTCGGGAAAATATTACCTGGAAAAAATATATTATTTCATTTTTCTCATGGGTTGAAAGAGAACTCAAAGAGTTATTATGTAATTAAATTGTTCTGTAAAAAAATACGAATGTTATACTCTAAACTGAAAATATATATATGAAAGAAAGTAAAATGCATGGCTTGCAATAATTTCTGGCTCTGGCTATTATAAGATTTCTAGAAATAAATCTCATTTTATATTTAAAAATATTAACTATTGACTATATCAAAAAGTTGTGATTATGCTGAGGCTAAATAAAAAGTTAACATTTCGTTTATCAAGCCATCGTTTATCAAGCATTTAAAGTTAACATTTCGTTTATCAAGCCATAGTATTTTGACATATTCTCAATATTTAATATTGAAATTGAGTTACTACGATTTTCTATATAATCGTAGATAATGAATAATGATTAAAGAAATAAAAAAAGTACCGATAAATTGAAGAAATACTAACTTTATGCCATTTTCCATCATTGTACAGTCGTGATGTAGAAACGCGCCCTATACCACTCCCGCAATTGAACGCAGCAGTAACTTGGCCATTGTGCATATAAAGCCCAACAAAGTCAACATGTCTGTCATTAGCCATATACAGCATTATGCCTTGTGATTGCAAAGTCTTGAATTCAAGGCTGAAAGTTGCTCTGAAAAAAAAACTACAGCAATTTACCTATATCAGAGTGCAGATTTTTGTCATTAAAAATAGTGTATAAAATTGTGATCGTTTCAACTATTACAAATTTCATAATTATATTTTGAATCTGTTCATTTCGATTTTCAAATTTAAGATATTAAAAAACAGCACTGTATTAACTTTGTTAAATTGATTAGTATAGAAATCGTATAAATATGTTGATAATGTATAGATTATAAATCATTTTGATGACAATTCCAAAAAAAGACAAAGTATAACAAATAATTATTATTGTGCAAATATAAAAAAAAAAATTGAAATACATATACTAAATCAATTATTTATAGGCAATTATATCTTTACTTACAAAGTAATTATAATATCACACTTAAACAACAATGTTTAAATTAAATAACATAAGATTAGTCTTTCTGCTCCAAAACGAACTACAGCCTATAATGACCAAAATAAAATAAAATGAAACACACTTGGTTGCTGTGTCAGAACTGGGTAGACTTGTATACTCGAGTCTGCTGTCTGCTCTTTGGCCAAACTGTATTCCCTCATCACTTCTATTATCACTCGAGAGACTTGGCTCCAGGGGCAACATACACTTATCACGCGGTATGCCTGAAATATCATTTTTGTTTCATTTAACTAACTTATTTATATTCTGCTTTAATGGTGATTTATATTTAGAGCAACTTACACAGACAGAAATCACTATACAAAGAGAAATAAAAGTCTAGATTACTATATTGGAGTGATAAGCTTCACTGAAAATAAGTTAGTGATTGGCATAACAAGAATATATCCAACTTGAAATAAAAAAAAAAACTGAAAAATTTATAAATAAAAGTAGAAAATAACTGCACCTGTAGGTCTGATTGGTGGAGGAGTCGGTAGAGGGATGGGCCTAGGCGTGGGTGTTGGATCAAGGATGTGACAGCTGCCAATTATTGCACCAAGTTGATTTGATTGAGAAACTTTACCAAAGTCAAGAAGTCTGCAGTAGAATGAGAAAAAAATTAAGATATTTCGCTACTACTTAATGAAAAATAATTTTACAATGCAGCTTAGTTATCTATGCTAATTTAGATAAAGTAGCCCTAAGTTAACCAGCATTAAAATATTAACTAATAATATATTAACAACGTTTCTGTAGGAATATAATAAATATAATAAAGATCATAATTTGAGTGAAGATGTACATATAATAATTATTAAACGAAATTTAATGAAAATGCCAAATGTAACAGAAAATAATGAATATTGTCTTACAATACAAACAATATCATTTGATCATAATAATGAAAATAGCTAATTTAAAATAGCATCTAATAAAGTAATCCAGTTAGATGATAATTTAGCTACAAAGTACTTAAAGTGGCACACAAACAACGAAGTTCAACTAAAGCAACAAATACTAGTCACGTAATATAAGATACATCATAAAAATTACAGAAACTTAACAAGGTACAGATAATTTTTCAATAAATCTTACGCATTGTTGACTGTAACGTCTCCAATGCATCCGACAAAGTGAGTTCTAGTTCCAACATTTTCCATCACAATAGTGTAACTGGGGGGCACTCCACCCAAGTACAGAGGAGATGATGTCGGCAGTTTTGATCTACCTTCTGCATTCATTACCACAGTCTCAATATCATCCAATATAAGAACAATACTGTCAATACAGAAACAATATAATCATATTGAAACAATATAATATATAATAGAGCATACCAATAGAAAAACAGATATAGATACACAAGTACATACATTTTCACAAAATTTTGCAGACTAGCTGTAATCTTATATAACTTAATTTAACTGATACATATTAAAAGCCTGTCACATATAGTTTTTAAGCTTAACTAACTTAATTAGTCTAATATATTAACCATATCTGTATTATAATCGGCACATTTATATATTACTAATAGTTAACAGTATTGATATTCTTCATTATATTTAATGATACGCTTTTCGTGTTAGAAAATCTAATATAACAATAATAATTATTGTATAACTTAATTTCTACTAATCTATATAATACTTCAGCTAATATAAGTTTGATACATGCAATATATTAACAAAATGTATCTGAAGTGCAAACAAAAAGTCAAATACAAATTACTAGTGATACAATTGAAAGATACATTAAGCGCAAAAACAATATTATTATAAAAACTTCGTACTTTTGACCATTTTTCTGCAGATTCATATAATGCCAGCGCCCATCGTTGTAAGTATTAAGTGATGACTCACTGACTGTACGTCTGCCATCTGATACGTGGATTATAACTATCTTGCCTCCAACAACAGATATTGAAAATGAGTTTTGCTGAAAGTAATTATTTCAAGAAATATAATCATTTAAATTTAAAGTTAATGATTCATGTTTAAATGAACAGGCTGATAAATTTCATCATTCACACTAAGCCGGTATAGTTTACATCTCTGATTTAAGCCTAACAATGTAAAATTATGCCTTGTAATGTTATTACAATTTTGACAAAATTGTAACAAAGACAATAAAATATAGTAAAATATCCATACAGTAAAACAACAATACAGTAAAGCATACAACAATACAGCAAAATATCCATTTCAACACAAGATTACCATCCCTTTTTTCTGATTAATAATTATTATTAAAAAATTAATGCATTCGCTGTATTACAATACAATACACACTGATATTCTAAATTATCTCAAGGAACATAGACATCTTTAATTTATCTTAGTTTTAAAACATGCTTAATAAATAAAATTTATAAAAACCTGGGACGATGAGCCATCTGTGAGGTAAGCCAAAAGACCATCTTGTTCCTGAGTCTTGACAGTCATAGACATATCAAACTTTGTGTTCATATTGTACTGATCCATAGCAATGAAAGAATTCTGAACATCGTGTCTGAATGACACAAGTCGAGCAGTCTGAAATAATGAAATAATAACAGTGAAGCAGTTTCCAAATTAAAATTCAGACTATTGGTAATTGCTTGATTTATTTTCTTTTTGTTTTTTAGCTATTATTTTACAGATAATTGTCAGAGAATAAAATTATAAATTATTAAAATATACAGTATAAAATACTACTATATTATATTTAGTATAATTACAAGTAAACAACTGCAGATGGTCCACGACTATTCAGTCCCGCCGATTCAGTCCCGCCGATTCAGGGTCCATGACTATTCAGTCCCGCCGATTCAGTCCCGCCGATTCAGGGTCCACGACTATTCAGTCTCGCCGATTCAGTCCCACCGATTCAGTCCCGCCGATTCAGTCCCGGCCGATTTAGACCCCGCCCAATTCAGTCCCAAGATTTAATTGTCTATTGAAATGATCGGTGACGTATGGGTTAACCCTAACCCTAACCCCAATCCTAACCCCTAACCCTAACCCTAACCCAAGATCAACAAATATTACGTCATTTCAATCGACAATTAAATTTTGGGACTGAATCGGCTAGGACTGAATTGGGCGGGGACTGAATCGGCCGGGACTGAATCAGTGAGACTGAATCGGCGGGACTGAATCGGCGGGACTGAATAGTCCTGCTCTGACTGCAGAAACGGCGGTACAATAAAATATCAAATAAAACCTATGTTAGGTGGCCTTATGTATATTTTGAAGATAAAATTTAAAGTTTGTAAGTTTATAATTATCCTAATATATAATTGACAACGATTCTGCTGTGGCTACTGTTATAATTATTACTCTTACATGCCCCATACACCGCGAACAAAGTAATCGATAAAGTTTCAAACGAGCACAGGCTTAGCAGTAGTGTATCCAACTCAAGATTGGAAGGTTGCGTCATTAAGTCACGTCGTTAATTTTTATAAAAGTTTAATGTTGAACTGACCTCCACACAGCCTGGCAGTATATTCTTAGCCTCCAAATTTTCATACATATCTCTCTCAGTTGGACCCAGCTGTAAATCTCTGATACAGCCTTGAAAGCCTTTCTGAGTTACAAAGCTAAAACAAAAGATCACCAGAAGACCATTACTATTACTATAGAGACATATATATTACAGAAAATAAACAATATATCACATAAGACGACTCTATTAATTATAAAATTACATAGCAGTACAAAAATAGTAACAATCACGGCTTAAAAGATATGGAAAAATTGGAATTCAAACAAGTATAAAATAAGCCTCACGGATAAATATGTGCTCCCTTGAATCCACCAATGTAAATGAAGTTATCCATATCTAAATCTTTTAGATTACCCGGAGACCTTGCACTTGCAACTGTATTAAAATAACAAAATGGTCATTAAGAAAAGTAAATCAGTAATTACAAAAAATATACTGTTATTGATGTGTAATAATTTGTAGAAAACAACATGCTAACACATAAAATTGTTTTACAGTCTATAGCAGGTATTACACTGCAAAGTACAGTTTTAGTATTAGTTTTATAAATATTTATTAATATTCTTTATTAACCACTTTTTTACATATCACATGATATAATAAATATTATTGAGAAATTGCACGCCATATATCTTTAAAAATATATATGGATAAAAGAAACAAGGATCCATTGTTATAAAGATTCTGAATCAGTGAATTTGAATACGACACCATGAATCAAAAGAATTTACAGATTTTGTGAATTGTTATATCCCTATCATTTTAGTTAAATTGCACAACTGTAAATATTCATAACAAAGAAGCCCACATTGCATTAACATGTTATGACTACAATGTAAGGGACAAAGCATCCACTCACCAGTGAGTCCGTCTATTTTGAGAATGCCATCTTGATTATTTCTACTTGCAAGAACAGTATGCCACTCTCCATCATTGTACATCTGAGGTGACAGCAAAGAGGCTCGACCGGACCCGAGGTCAAACTGAAAGAGAACCTGACCATCCTTCAACTCTATAGCCATGTAGTGATGACCAGATGACCCAACTAAAAACATCAGACCTTCACGTGACAGAGATCTAAAGCTGAATTTGACCTGCACAAATAAATTCAAATGTGGACATTATCGAGTTTAGTTGAAATTCTATTCGTAGGCACGATAGATTAGTCTGTGTCATTATTTTAATTGACTCAACAATTAATCTAACTTAGTATTTTGTTTATTTTGTTTATTTATTTTGATAAATGACGTGTTATTTTTGAAATAAAGGTGTGACAAAAGAATATTAGAGAAAATGAGTAAAAGACAAACTTGAGAAGAAGTGTCTGGTTTGAATCTATCTTTGCTGAGAATAATGTAACTGTTGCCATTAAACATGAATCCACTGTCATATCCAGTGTACAGAGTATCTCTAAATTGAAAAAACAACAAATCAATAAAATAATGATGTATTACAAGTTAAATTTAAAAGATAGGTGTCAAAACATTTTAAAATTGATAAAGTATTTCTATATACGATATATATAAGTTTATATGCAAATAACCAAGAAACAATAATGTAAATATGCTAACAAAAGAGTGATGCCAAATAAAATTGAATAAAATATGAACATTTATTCCCTGTTTATTAAACTGTTAAAAAAGTTTAAAATTTTGATGCTAGCGCCGAGAGGCATTTAGATAAAAAATATCTATCTAATAATGATTTTCAGTGCATACCTTGCCAAGCAACCGCTAGTTCTATCAGCGTAGACAAAATTCCAAAGCCCAACAGTATAGCCATCAAATCTTAGATCCTCCAAGCAACCTGCATACCTTGTACTTGTCACAATACCTCTAAGCTAAAATAAATAAACACAAATAACTTTAAATCAAGTATAAATGACAGAACTAATTTCTACAATGCCTAAAAATAACGAATCATTAAAAAATATTTTGTAAAGATCCTAAAATCTTAAACTTTGAATTCTAAATTACATACAGTTGATTTAAGTTTTAAACTTACTCCAGAACGATTTGGAATACCACCAACAAAGAATTTCGTATCGATGTTAAAGTTGAGTATAGTTTTACTGGAATCTGAGTTTCCCTTCGCGATGACATCATCTTCATTAGCAGTTCTGATCGTCAATGTTCCCAAGTTGCCAATTCTGCCAAATATTTCTCGAATATCAGCAAGAATTAAAAGCTTTTTCAGAGTGTCATGTCAAATACTGAATATAGATTTTAATATAACACTAAAGTTCAATCCGGTAACAAATTTCTTTAAAATGCAATCTCATTATTAAAAAATGAAAGTGATGGTCAACAAGCTGTATGTCTCGCACTAGAATTAAATTCAATAATAATAATACATTCGTTCTATTTATACCATTCAACGCAAGCATTGGTTTACTTAATGTATATAAACTATATATGAACTAAAGCATTATCATATTTTCACTAGAATGAATCATGAGAATACTAAACCATATGAAATGCTTTTTGAGAATATATTCACCTTTCAGCAATTACATGATGCCATTTTCCATCAGCAACATTTTTGTCATTGACAATAATTGCTGGTCCAGATCCCAAATCAAATTTGAACACAGCTTTGCCATTGATGATCTCAAGAGCCATATAGTCAGTCTGAAGTAATATTACATCACAGTAAATATACCACAGTAAGAAAACTTAAATATTATTACAGCTTTATAAGTACAGCACACACAAGTAAGGTACTCATTATTTCAAATATTGTGAATTATTTATTTACAATATTTTGCCTAGATACATAGTACACAGAATCGTGTTAAACATTGAAACATCCATATATTAAAATTGAAGAAAAATTTGCAATAAGAAAGCATTAGAAAATCTGTACATTCTATAGAATTTACCAGTGTTAATTTGAATGTTTGATAATACAGTTCAATACAACTTATATCGTTATAAACATTTACATACTTTAAACTAAAACTAGCTACTAATTACTAATTTCATAAAGAATTTGATATGATCAATTATCAACAAACTTTACTTTTACTTTAAAGTAAAATAAGTTATAAATAGATAAGAATAGCTACTAACAATCTGCAAGCCAGAGTCTGGGCCAATGTAAAAGAGTAATCCATTCAGTTGTGTAGTGTTGAAGTACAGTGAAACTTTACTGAAAGATCCAGACGTTAGGAGATTCCATGGATTTCGAACTTGCAATGAAGTGTCCTCTCTATAATGTATTCCAACTCTAATCTATATAATCACAAATATATATAATAAACTTATTGAAGATGAGTTTTGATAATTTAAATATATATAATTTTACATGAAAAAATGATCTAATAAGGACACTAAGGTGTTATTAGTAAAAGCAATCGTAAGTAAATACTAACAATCTATTATTTATTATTAATAATGTATTACAATGTATTATTTATTTTATATCATAAACCAATGAGATAAAACACATGAAATAGATGTATCTCAAATTTAAACACAGTAATCATTCTTCTTCGCTGCTCAATTGAAATTTGATGAGAAAAATACTACTGTATCTCAAAGTTATCAGAAGGGCTCATCAACAAGTGAAACTTTATTATTCTGTTAAAAATTCATGTTTAATATCAACATTAAATTATATTTAATTATCATCAACATAAAAATATTATCACAAAATGTACCATACTGTAACAATAGTTCCTAAGCCTAAATCACAAAATCTGACTAAAATTACCTCATATTCATAATTATGGCCCAATTCACTGACCGCACATAAATCAACTTACCAGATTTGCCACAGTCCTAGCCACAGATACTTCATCTCTCAGCACAGTGATATTAGAAGCCAAGTAGAGACCCATCTGTCTTATTCTAAGCGCATGAATACTCAGCCTATCCAGCAGATCTATGGCTGTAGGAACAAGTTTGACAACTTCTTCGACTTGTATCTGAGCCTGCCTCACATTTCTGTTTGCTTCGTCGATGTCTCTTGGAATTTGTTCAAGTCTGATTTTATCTGTCTGTAAATGATCCACGATTACGGTGACTCTGGATTCTGAGACCTCGGCGCGTCGTTGAGCGTCCATTGCGAGGTCTGCAGCGGTACGAGCTTGGTCCCCAAAACCACCTCATGATAGTTCGGAATACAGCATATATTGAATTGACAAAATGAACTTCATTCATGTATGAAATGTCTTAAATATATGTATATAAATATATGTATATATGTATATAAATATATGTTACTTCAAATTTTTGTCTGTATAATATCATTGCTTTAATATTACATTTTAAATCATTATTTAATACTACAATTAAGAATTAAACTAAAAATAAAAATAATAATAAATATAATAAATCAAAATGTAATAAATCATTTAATCCTTAAATCTGCTCAAGTAATGTGAGAATGTATTTGATTTCTAAACTTCTGAATATTAAAGTGACTAATTGTCTACAATTGATATTATGTAAAATACAAACAAAAAATAAATGCATATATCTCACCAGATGGCAGCATGTCAAGACCGAGTACAATTTCTGTGACGGAATCACGGATCTTTATATTTGTTTTAGACCATTCTTCAATAGTACGTTTGACATTCTGCAGACGAATACGTAATTCTGTAATAAAAACAAATAATAATAATATTGATAATATCCTGGCTTTATACTCTACTTTGTTAAATTAATTGCCTATTTTCATACATTTCCTGTTGATGTATGACATAGCAAAATAGACAAAGAGCTTGAATAAACAATCACAATATAAATAAATATTATAAGCAATGAATATAATATTTTATAAGAAGATTAATTTTATAGTATATCCATAAAATATCAGTAATAAAATTATCACTGTAGGATATATCATATAAGTGAATTTATTTAATAGATGGTTATTAAACCATTTATAACTTAACTTATATAAATAAGACTT
>JAQIXG010001941.1:0-19437 GCA_034700105.1 Oconnorella tubifera | reverse complement strand
TAAAATAAATCATGTGTATAATATCTAAGTGTTCACTATATGGCAATAAACTATGCGGCATAGTTTTATTGCTTTTCTTTCTGAATATAGTTGTTTAAATTTGGAGAAATAAATAATAAAATAAATCTAGTTGTTGGACAAAACTAAACATATTACATATCTGAAACAGTTACTAAATATTTATAACAAAATTAAGTAAGTTCTTGTTACTAACTTAGGTACACTGAAATATTGCAAGTGTGATATTTTTTCACAGTTGCACATGCAGAGAAGGTTGATTGGCCTCAGTCAGTTTAGCCTTCTAATCAAACCAACAGTTCAAGCTGGTATGATGATCCTCTCACTGTTTGTCTGCGTGTCGCGATTGACAGACAACAAACATCACTTCGGTGACATAACTGTTGGGGCAATCTTAGGCGCTGTAGTAGCGATATGGATGGTCAGTCTTTTTATACTCGATTATTATTTCAAATATTAAATGTTCTGTTTCAGAATGCTGGACGTTTCCGCCATTGAAAGCTTTCGAGTCTTTAAAGTTCTAATTTGATTTAAAATGTGCTGTTTGATACTGATGATTAAAACGGAAGAAAGCTTAAGACCTATGATAATCCATAATGATTTTTTATACAATACAGAATCAGATTTTTTTGTTGATTTTCAACATTTTAACTAAATTACAGATAAATACTTTTTTAATTGAAATCCACTGAAGTGGATACGTTCACACGAATCACGTACACCGGTTCAGTTATAAGTTGTACTTTTAAAGTTATAATGTGTCTAATTCAATTTTTTTAAATCGATTAAAAAATTCATAAAATTGTACAATAAATGAGGATTATCCATAAACTATCTATCCATAAAATTAACTATAACTAATTAATAAAAATTGTAATTTACATGAGATCCAAATAAAGAGTAAGGAGGGCCCCGCTATAGACTTTAAATTCTTTAAATTTTGAATTTCATATGAAGAATTTTCCAACACATACTGTTTATATATGAAATGAATTAAACTAAAGACATTTTTGGCACTGACTTGTAATTTATTTTTTTTTAAAGAGACTGAAATAAATTATATTCAAAATAAAATAATTATTAATAATTAATAATTTATTTAAAATTAAAATAATGTATTAATTATTAATTATAAAGAAATTACTTGCGATTTTAGAACTCTATAATATAATTGTAATTTAAAAAAATATTGTTTTTAATGACTTCATAATATCAAATTGGTTCAATGTTTTATAGATGATGTCTCTTGAGAAACAACTCGGGAACAAAGAACTGAAAAGGAGCGACCTGACTAATTGTTTGGAAAATAATAATGTTGTTTAAGCAGTAACATAAAAGAGACTGTTTCATCTGCGATCATAAGAAATCAGCAAATCATTTTCGTTTTGACAACATTGTCTTAGTATAATGCCTAATTTGCACAATCAGCAGCCAGATCTGATCCAAAAAATGAACATACTACATCATACTTGTTACTGATTTATGTGATTTATTTTTGAAACAGTTCTTTGTAATTATTTTTACAATATTTATAAATTAATTTGTTATATATGCCTGTCAATAAATCGTCAATAAGAGGTAAATTTGAACATGTCAACAATGTTATCTAGAGATTTTAAATTTACTACTGTTCATTGTACTCTTCCTACAATTCTCTTTTCACTCTTTTATCTGAATATAATGCAATGAACTCTCTATTCGATACAGTTTTATTCAAGCAAATTCTTGACTTGGAAGTATCACGAATGTATATAGATATAAATATTAACTTTCGCTGATTATTAACATCTAAATGTCTAAATTCGACACATTAATTCTGAATAATATTCCGACAGAAATACCAGCGTTTTCTTATTTCTATCTCAACATCTCAACTGTACCCGTCGCTACCAAGCATGATTCTGTTCCTTAATTCATCCTGATCAACATATTCAAAAGTATGCGGAGCCTCAAACAATATAGCCGCCGTTCCACCGATAGTGATCGCTAGAAAGATATAAAGCTGAAGACGATCAATGACCATCGCGATGTATCGCCAGTCTTCCAATACCTAATAGAAGATTAAACAGTATAAAAGCAAATCTAATAATAATATACTCTAGTTTTATACAATTTGCTCTTATTGTCAAATTATTAGATTCAATACTTAGAACGTTTTGTCAAAACTTGTCATGAACATAGAGTAAGCCTACATGAAAATCTATTCGAAATAAAAACTATAATAGAACAAGTCTGACTTCATTAATATTTCTTTATATGTGACAGAGCATACGAAGGATATGTGGTCCCTTGAAGTATTTTGACTTCCAACTGAAACTAAGAATTCTACTGATCATAGTGTTTAACCAGTGATTATTATAACAATTCACAACGATAATTCGCATAGCTGATTACTGCAGATGAGTGCAGATAAATCTTTGAGACCAGTGCAATGAAGTGAGTCTTGAAGCTGATAGTCGTATGCCAGACGGACTGAGATTAATGACGTTTTATCTCAAAAAATATTCAGTCGATTGCGCTCATATTCTTCTGCATTGAGTGGCTTGTATTTTTAATGCACGTTTGATTAGCTTTATGATTGGTGATAACTCTTGTCAAGATTAATCATGTTCATTGCTTGATCGGTTTTTGATCGGTTTATGGACAAAATCGATGTGCTGGTTTTTAGATTATATCATAATTTACTAGATTTTCAAATTGATGTCTGTAAATTAATAGTATTGTGCTTGTAGAATTCTTAGTTTGATTTACGTCCAATTATTATATTTATATATAATAATTTATAGAATATTTATTTATATTTTATTATTATATAAAAATATAATAAAATTACAATTGTTAACAATTAGTGATTGTTATTTTTCCGTCATTTTGACTTTTTAAAACTAGTTTTAAATAAATCGTATGGAGAATGAAAATGCCTAATAATGTTTGACTGACAATAAGTAACGGAAGCCTGAAAAACACAGTGCAAAGCTATAGTACAAAGTTATATTTTATAATACGCAATCTCGCGATAATATTCCTTGTGTCGTTAGAATAGTTAGCAAACAGAGTTACATCTTGCGTGAAGTTTTCATCAACTACTTGATGATCTCGCGCTCGTTCAACTTTTCAATATATAGCTTTTCAATATCCCGCAAGGATTGCCTCAAGCAGTGGATGACTTGAAGACGTCAGTCGTGACTGGAGTGTTCTTGATGCGAGCCATATAGAGTGAATTATTGCGTCCAAGTCATCGATCGAAATAAGAAATGTGATAACGAAATGTTTCGATTGAAGAGTCAGCAAATAGACAGAGTCTCGGTGCTTGAGATGTGAACAGAGAAAGATGAGAGAAAGTTGAGAAACTTTCGATATTTTTATTTTACAGACCTATAATGATTTTGTGTTTTATTTTCTTACTGCAATTTTTTGTGTTGCAAACTTTTATTAATATAAAGTTTGTATTCTTTATAAAAAATAGTCTATTTCAAGAAATATTTACTTGCAAGAAATATTGTATAATGTTTGTATTCTTTGAATAGTTACTAATTAGAATTTGCGATAAATTTATAATAGATTTGAATTCCAATTACAAATATTATTTCTAAATCCAACAGCATAATCTTTGAAGACTTCGATTAATTTCGTAATCTTTCGGTCTTCAAAATGTAGCATAAAATCTAACGGTAATTAGTCGTTTATTTATAATCTACTTATTTATAAATAGTAGATATATCACTATCATATAATCCTTCAGCGAAAAATATAAAAATATAAACAAAATATTTTGACAATTTAATTTGCATTCCAATAAAAATGAGTCTCGTCTCTAAAAAATATTAACTACTAAAATAAAATAAAATAAAAGTTTGGACAAAATAAAAATACAAGCTTACTACCTCTGAATAATCGTCTTCGTTTTTAAGATGAGACGCGATGAATTTAACAGCATCCAAGGCCTTTCTGTGATCTGAAGTCAGTACAAGAGGGACGGAACCTTCTCCCGAGTCGATCGCGGCTACCACGGGAGGGGGGTTCGAGATCCTTCTCGGAGTCGTTATGTCCGGACATGCGGAACGACGCATTTTCTGAGTGTAGGCCTTCTTCGCCCAACGATCATCATAGCTAGGTCTTGCCATCCAAAGCAGGCGAGGAAGGTAGTTCAAAAAAATCGATCGCATCCTAATGTTAAAATATTGAGGTAACAATTAGAAGCAAAAAATTAGTTTTAGATAGTCAATATTTTATAACGCAAATAGAATTTTAGTATCTTTATAAACGAACACATCATTAAGCTGTGACGAACGAAATATGAAGTCACAATGGTTACTATGGGCGTACGTTTGTAGGCCCTATTTCAGCTAAAAAAATATTGAGTAAGGATCATGATTACAAGAACTAAAGGTAAATTTATCTAATAAATCGTAAAATTGTACAACAATTTTGCAATTTATAAATGTTAATTTTATAAGTTATGAATTTTTGGTATTCAGTTAATGTTAAATTGAAATTAATTTTTGAATTTGTACGTTTAAACTGTCGTTCAGATCTTAATTTCATAACTCAGATTAATTTCAGATCTTAATTTCATAACTGAGATTAAATCTCCATTGGATATTATTGAATTAATGTCATTCATGCATTCTTTACTAAACATCAATATAACATAACCAACCTGTTTGATAGCCTGTGCGTTCTTGGGGTACGAAAATTCCAGTTGATAATAATAACCGTAAATAGTATCGTGATAATATTCATGATGAATGTAAACAGAAGATATTTTGCAATGAGGGGAATATTATTAGACGTCGGAGGTAGAATTTTCGAGACCAGCAACAAGAACACAACGAGAGCGAGAAGAATAGAAATACACATCGTCATCTTTTCTCCAGCATCAGCGGGAAGATAAAACACGGACACGCTTAGAAATGATATAAGAACGCAAGGAATGATGAGGTTTACTGTATAGAAAAGTGTTTTTCTTCGAATGTATAAAATGAACGTGATTTGTGCTCTGTGATGTCCCCCGTTTTCGTCCCACGTGTAGTTGTAGACACCTGGACAAGCGATGATGTCCCAAGTTCCGCTATTGACGTAGTCGCTGATGTCAACCTTCTCCTGCCCTTCGTACCAATTAAGCGAAACCTTTAGGTAAATGTTTAGTTAATATTTTTTTGTTACAGAAAAATTATTACCCTGTGGCTATATAGACATAGACACAGGGTAATAATCTTTCTGTATTCTGTTCTTTTTTGCAGATATTGTTATTTTGTAATTGATCAAAAAATAATTTTTTATATCTTGCGCTCGATTAAAAATGTAAAACCTGTGAGAAGCTGAGATTTTAAAACAAAAAAACTAAAGGTTAATATGCAAATGATTACAAACACCTGTATCAGCAGCAGAATAGCATCAAAAATAGCACAATAATACAATAATACGCAGAGGATTCTGACTAGATATATCATAGCTTATATTATCTCATTTCCAGTGCTTAACTTTGTTGCAAACACTGTCATAACCTTGATTATCGCTACTTGATCGAATTTTGTCCGAACGACTCAGACGCTGCTCGTGTTCTGAATTAATTCGACCAATTGTTTCGATCAATAAAAACTGTGCTATCGACTGTTACGATTGCCTCTTGAGACAAATCCAGAAAGAACAAAATGTGTTATAGTCACAGTCAATGATCAGAATAAAACTTTATATGAAGGTGGGGGGCGGGGAAGGTCAAATATGATTATAACATTTTCTGTTGGTGATCAATCTTAGTTTTCTGTCAATACAATTTATATGTGTTATATGTATACTTTTCAAAATCAGATATTTTTTACCAGATGCGATACTATAGGTGCAATAATGACGGCAGTAATTGGCTACTTGCTTTAGAACTATGGTAAGTATGTGTCAGCTTAAATCTTTTTTATGGCATTTTCAAAAGCAAAGAGTAAATTTTGATCCGCTGACTTATACTGAATATAAGATTATGTAAAATGCTACCTATATTAGTTTAGTATTTTTCATTCTTGATATAACCTGTTTTTAAAAAAGCATAGAGTATTGTTACAGCGAAAATGTATCCGGCCGTTAAATCTGTTAGTTTATCATTTATAAAATTTCACAAAAGTTATCTAGCATGATGCATAGATTTTAAACTGAGTGGATTTATTATAAAGAAGGTATTCTTAGCTCTACTATCGGTTAGGGCCTACACTAAATCTTAACTATTTCAATGGTGCTTCTATATTTTAAATCGTAAAGTAAATTTCAGCAAAATATATAAATAAGCGTTTGAAATATATTAAAATTAATATATGCAAATAAATTTAAACAATGCAATTTGTAAATAAAATATTTCTAAAACTTTTCACTTAAGCATATTGAATTTATTTTATCCTTATATATTTTCTACTTTCTTTCTACTAGAATATTCTACACGAGCAAAGTTGGCTATCGCTTCACTTAACCTGATCTCCATTGAAGGTCCACGATGCAAACTTCATCTCACACCGCTGATCATCGAATGGAAAGTACTTGACATCAATGGGACATGAAGACTTGTAGATAGCTGGAGGAATCCACAGCACCTCTCCAGTGTTGTAGATAACAACATTAGGTTTGTACGAAACTTCGTATTTACCATCAGCGCTGCAACGTATTCAATCCGGATTTTATTTCAATGAACGGAATTTCATTAGTCCGCAATAAAATCAGCTGTCTGATTTTTTGTTATTATTGAAAGGAAATTATTGTATATCTTCTTTTTAGATCTAATTAGAATGGAAGTACTAATTTATTATTGGGGATCGATAGAAAGAAAGAGAGATTGTGCGTATGTGTGAGAAAGAGAAAGAAAAAGAAAAAGAGAAAGAAAAAGAGAGAGAGAAGAAAGAAGGAGAGAGAGAGAGAGAGAGACAGAGAAAGAAAAAGAGAAAGAGAGAATACAGTTTTAACAAAAGATAACAAGGTTATATTCTAAACATCGTGATGATTGGGATATCTTATCGCATAACCCGGACAAATACTTGAAAATCTGTAACAAAAACATTCAAAACACTTTAACATGTTATGCGCCTCTCTTTACTATAATTGTTCTAGGGTGTCAGGGTATTAGAGCGCTTTACTATCAAACTATATCCGTTCACAACGCTTCAACCTTCGGTGAGTTTTATACCGATATTTAATCAAAAATATAAAAACATTATTTCAATTTATATACAATTATGTCATGTCCATCCGATGCGTTCTATCTTTCTAATGTACTAGATATTTAATTCACATTTTTTTAATTTCAGATTGGTTGTGTTTTGTGAAGTATATGTAATGAATTTGTATTTATATGTAATGCCTTATGTAACGGATTTGTAAAAATATCTTACGAAAAATTTATTTAAGTAATTATCACGAATACGTCCCAAAAAATCCATACCGAAGATTATTTCATAAATTGCAAAAGAATTTATATTTGCAAAGTTGTATTCTGTGACGAACCTTTATTTGTATTAACACATTATTATTTTTCGATAATTGCTGTTGTCATAAAAACATCGACCAAACGACCATCGACTCTGTCTCGAAGCGGTTAATGAGTTTTCTGATGTTTGTACTTATCGCCGCTACACTGCTGCTTAATTTAACGCAATAAATTTTCTTGGCTCTAAAAGCGCATTGTTATTGCTTCGTTATGTAAACAAAAGCAATAATACGACTGTTGTTTAGAGTTACTGAATGTAAATTTATAACTCTATTATTTACATTTTACAAGTTGTCTTGTAAAAACAGTATTGATTATTTTCTTTCTTTGATACGTATTAAAAACATAGAAAGGGAAATTAATGACGTTTGAACGTTGAAACTCTCAAAATAGTCATCGAAAGTTATAATAGCTTCGATGTTTTTATATTATTCTCGTTAACACGTTTCTTGAAAACATCGCATTATTGTAATACCTCGCCATTTATCTCAACTTTCATGATAATCCTAATAAAAATGTTCAAATTAAAAAATCTCACATATACTTACTTATTAAAAAGAACAATATCTGGCTTCCAGACGTTCTCAGGCAGCATGCGTATGACTGTGATACCTCCATAGTCAGCCGCTTCCCACTGCAGTTGATAATCGAACCAAAACTAAAAAATGTTAGATTAGTCACGAATTAAGCTAATGTTGCTCGATAATTATTATAAATTACATTTAAAAATAATCATACGAATAAGCGAGCGTATTTAATACAATAGCTGTATGTTATTATACCATCCGTTGTTCACTAAACTCTAATTAAATGCTTATTTGATCGGACCTTAAATTAAAAAAATAATAATATAGCTATCGACACCACTATTTTTGTGTTAAACGGACTTGCTAACATGCCGAATGCCTGCATACAGATATGCGATATACAAAATTTGCAATATAACAGCTTTGCTTATGAATATTCTTTTATTTGTAATTTTTTTAATGTAACTAATGCAATTGTCTTCATATTTAAAAAAACATTTTTACACAAACACTCGAAATTTTCAGCCAGAAACATTTCAGATTTAATATTCTTTATAAAATGTGAATTGAAGCGCTTGTCTTGTGACAATAATTGATGATGGTATTTCATGCGTGCCCTGTGAAGACAAGTAAGTGTGATTAATCCTGTATTGAGAAATCAATCAAATTCACTTTAATAACGCTCGCTACTGACTCGTTGCACTCACAGACCAGAATTAAAGCCGATCAACTGCATTATTGCGGCAATAGTACATATAATATTGTAGAAGTTGGTAAAATTATTCCAGTATCGCGTTATTTACAATAAGAATTTATTCACATTTATTTAGTTAACAATTAACTTTCATATAATATTTATTATATATACTACTGAACGTGGTAAATAATAAAATATCGATGTTGAAATATGGAAGTATATAATAAAATATGGATGTTGCAATGAATTTAGCCATTGCAAGAGCATTCTTAATTTCAGTAAACCTTGCAATAACTTCTGTAGGCCTATACTGTTTACTGTATTTAAATAACATTAGCAGCAATCGTTATATGTTATAATAGTATTCATTTAAAGTATAAAATAAACCATAAACATCTGTATACTAAGTATAGAACCTGCTGTAGATGTATAATGTTGGACAGATTCATTAAAATTATTAATATCATAGTTTAAGTCGTATCAACTGACAGAATCTGATGACAATAGTTTTATTTATAATTAAACTCTATCTGAGATCTGTATCCTGCAAATATAATATGTAAATCAAGTAAAATTAAAATTAAAATCTATGAGAAACCAAAACATAATTGCACTATATCGCTTGATCAATACGTGTGTTTGCGGCAAATCATTGATCATCGCGTCAGTTTGATGATATACTGGGTATGTATGTTACAGTAGCTTATATCATACTATTAAGAATTGCCCCTGTATAATTAACATTATTATCATTTCATTACTTGCTTTCATGCTATGAAACTTGATCAGTAATTGACTTAAATGTATTAAGTTTGATGATTTTGTTAAATATATTTATCAGAACAGTGACAAATACGCTTAACAAAAACGCATAAACATTATGTTTTTGTTTTGAACTGTATAAAGGATTGCTAATAAGAATAGTCGTGCTTATAGTAACGTCAGTGTTTATAGTATAAGTTGTTAATAATTAAATATTGCATTAAAACTTATTTTAAATATTCAATTGAATATTTAAAATAAGTTTTAATCAATATTTAATTATTAACAACTTATACTAATGCGAATATAAAAAATTATGCGAATAAAATGACATCGGCTTTAAAACATAATAAGTCAATTAATAACGATTGATACACAATAATGATTAAGAACTAGATTTCAAGTTGGAGGCTTGAGCTTTACGATAAAACGTTTCATGTATGAAATGCAATTTCGAAAAAAATCTCGCTTCTGATCCCTTATTGCCAAAGTCTTCGAAAACATTTTGAACCAAATGATTCCTTTATATTCAATGATAATAATCTTATCTGAACAACGAAGATTTCCTTTCTGAAGCTTTGTCTAAAAGAAATCGAATGCGAATGTAGCTGTCATGGGATATCAAAGCATTATCTGAGCGTCGGTAGACTAGTGATGTCGTTTGTTGCTGGTCGAGTAAGAATATTCTGCGGTCAATCCGTCTTGAAGAATCTTTGCGACGATCTGTCTTTAAAAATTCTTTTATTGAAGAAATTACTAAAATAATTCTACAGCGTGACATGATTTCTTTAGTTCGTGATATCCTTAAGGGTGTTCTGACCGTGAAGACGTTGATTTGCATTGTGTTAACGTAACATATACAATACATGTTATATATTATATCATTATCTTACGAAATTGGCTTATTAATTATTAATGTACATTTACTGATCTCGTTTTTAGTTATCCATAACACTTTAAAAATATCATGTTATCTGCAATATATCTTTCATCAATTGCATAAACTTGAATGAACATTTAATGTCTATTTAAATGGTTACGGGTGAAACGCGGGAAAGCGGAACTGCGGGAATGAAATTAGTGAAAAGCGGGAGTGTGTTGTGAAAAATTCCCGCGTTTCACCCACGTGTAAAAATATTTTATAACTTGAATAATATTGTATTATAGGGTTAGGGTTAGGGTTTTCCCGCAACAAAATTTCCCGCAACACACTCCCGCTTTTCACCACATTTATAAAAAGTTATAATTCTCTTGATTTTATATATTTGTTCTTATCGTGGTTAATTCTGGTTGATTAACTGAATCTCAGAGGTACGGCTGGGATCTTCCTTGACGCTCAGATTTGGCGTTGTATCGGATGATTGTAATTCGTAGTAGATTTGGTGTAGATTTATTTCTAGAATTGTTATTTGTGATTTATGCTTAATTGTCCTGAATGTACTTATTAATCTTAGTTCCTATTCTGTGTATTTCATTTGAAGTATAACATTCAACACAGATTTCTTTGCAGACGATCAATCTTCCACTAATCAAGCAACGTATAAATCTTGTAAATGTTAAAAGTAAATTATTATTACACTGCGATGCAACTTTATTTAATTTAGAAGTAATTTATATAAAACAGCTCTTAATTTGTAAGTGTAATTTTCATCTCCGACCAGCAGCCCCTTACTCTATGTTACTTCAGCTTATATACCCAATTTTCCTAGACTCCTGACCTCCTGGTTTCCTGGTTTCCTGGTTTCCTGGTCTCCTGGCCTCCTGGTCTCCTTGTTTCCTGACCTCCTGGTTTCCTGGTCTCCTGGCTTCTCATGTGACTTTTGATCGTTAATATATTGCCCCCTCCTAGCTCATCCCACCCATCGCAATATTTATTCCCGCAGTCCAGCAGTCCCGCATTCCCGCGTTTCACCCGTACCCTATTTAAATGCCTTTTTCAATATGCATATTGTTAATTATACGTATTAGGGTTCAAATAAAATGATAATGAATTGCAAAATTTCATTACGTAAAGTAAATATACAATTAATTAAAAATAACTCAATAATAATTATAATTTATATCCTGTCAAAACATTAAGACGAACCGACAACGAGACAGAAATATTCAATTTTTTCCACCAACTCTAATCAGTTTCAGTTCGATTGCGATTAGGAGGTTGACAGAGTGATAGTTGCGACACGTTTTTAACCAATCCAGTATTGACTTGACGGTCTGCAGGGAGCAATGAAGAAGATGCGAAGGCATGCGACCGTTGCGTCATTGCAGTTATTGCTATCGCGAGATTCGACTCGTTATATAGACAGACGTACGCAAGTCAGGAACAATACGAATAAGATAAACCCGATCGACAATCTTGTCTTCTATTGCTCCGGATCAATTACCTTCATCGTGATGTGCTCTCATTGAAGGGGGATAAGATTGAGAAAATAAGAAATTTAAAAAACTAATTATATTATGGATGTTAAAGCATTATTATATTCTACGCTTAGTTTACAGTGATGTATAAATGGAGATTTCAGAATATTTTTATTTACATTTTTACATCCTACAAAATTATTTTATTTTCCATTTTGTCATTTTCGAAGTTTATTTACAATTTATTTTATATTAGTAAACCTCTAGTATAATTGATAAACATGAATCAACATGATAAATGAGCATAAATGAAATCGCTAAAATCGATTTAAATTTTATTCATCTGCCTTTATTCGTTAAATTGTACGCAAGTATGCTATACTTTTCATTTAGGGTAGCGCATAACTATTACTTTTAATAGATCAAAAATTACGTATGGTTAGGCTTCAGCAAGGATAAACTTACAGTATAATTATGGCAATTAATATTTTCTACATGTATTTCGCATTTAATTAAAATTTAATGAATTTAATTAGTTTAATATGAAAAAAAGATCATTTCAAGCCAAGATTCTATTCCAGGAAGCTATAGCAACTCAGCGATGAAACGGATGTGCATGTGATGCTGACATGATCATGGACGCGACTGTCTCAGGGGTTACAGTCCCGGACATTGTCATGAACATTGGGACATTGTCCTTTTTATCGACGACATCCAGCCACGTAAACCAGCCACGTAAATAATCTAAAAACGTCCGTCGTGAATCGCGTTTTCTTTCTCATTAATTGTCACCGGCAGAGGTCCAGTCACAGGACGTCTGCATGTAATGAGGACGGAGTTGCTGTAGTCTGCATACCGGACAAGTACATTGGAGTAAAAATCATCACTGAACTCAGCTCTATCAAAATAGTCAGACGTTAAATTACTACAGTTTATCGAGCAAGTTCAGATTGTCCTCATTTTAACAATATCAATTTTATTGGAAAGTAAAACTATAGCCTTGATTCAGAAGACAATTACTTTGTCAATATTAAAATATTTCTGACAATCAACGACAAATAAAAATAATAATAACTTGTGTTTACTATATATTCTGTGTTATATATGCTGTGCTTATATATGCTGTGTGCACTTTATGACGAATTAAATATTTAAATTAGATACACATTGTAATTTTTTATTATATCAAGGACAAACAATGTTTTAAAAAGGCTATAGGCTGAACATTTAATTAAAATTTAATCCTAAAAACATGATATCGCAATGTTATAGTTATTTACTAAACCACTTTTAATTCAGAAATAAAAGTCAAACAGTTAAAATACATTATAAATAATTAAAACACTGGTTTCAGTCTATCACGTTACGCATATCTGTATTAAACCTTTTTAAGTAATGAAATATTTGTATTTGTCACAAAATTATTGAAAGTCATATCTTTCAATCAGATAAAATATGACAAGTATCCTAAATGTTGTAAGCCAAGAATAACACTAATAATATGTCTATAGCTTGTAGAAAGGATCACAAAATGGTCTTCTATTGAAACGAAGACTAAAAGAAGACTGATTTTTGCACATTTTTCATCGGGAAGTCATTGAATTGGATTAATCGCAAAGGACTCGAAAAATACACGTTTTGGTCATTTCTATTGATGAAAATTAGTCGCAAGAATATTCTGTTGGAGAGCTGCAGTAGAAATCGCTTGTTCAGAATGATAATTTTTCTTTAATAATATTGAAAGTATTTAGTGATATTTAAACAATTTTTACAGTTTTTAAAAAACTTTTTATGTAACTGAATTACATTTTGAATGAATTTTAAAAGTATTAGTATGGTATAAATAAATTTGAGTAGAAAGCACATCTAGCAACGAAGAAAGATTGAGCTTACAGTATGATATTATGCAAAACTGTGAATAAAAGATATTACAAAATAAAAAAATTAAATGTCACAAAGTATTTCGTATTAATCAAATTTAATTTTAAATTAAATAAGTAATGATAAATTAACGAAACAGTTCATAAATTTGAATCGTTGCATTGAATATTGAATAGAATCACATTTGCGTTTCTCAATTACTGTTTGTGATTGTTGAAGCACTGGCCAATAATTTTAAAAGCCTCAGCTATATTTCTTTTCAATCATGGTTGAATATGTTTGCTGTTTGCTTTTTCAATAGATTCTGGTTAAGTATGGTACATTGCCCTTTCAATCATGTAGTCTGCATTTAAATGTGTCAATTCTTTCTGAAAAGACTAATTCTAATATAATTTGCTATATTTTGTTCTCGGGCTATGTGTACACTCTATAGACAATATCTACATTATATACTGTAGAATTTACATTGCACAGGTTACATACTAAACATATACAGTATTCAAAAATTATGAAATATGTTTTATAATATATTCTCAGGAAAAATTAGCTAATCTTGAATAGAGATTGAACAAGTTAATACGTATACTGTATCTCTAGTTTGTCACTAGTTCAAAATAAATAAATAATAATAATTATAAAACAATAGAAAATAAATTACAGTTAAAAAATCACACAGCATGATCAAGAAACTTATTTGTTATGTCAATTGACAAAACGAATTTTATATGTCAATTAAATATCAGTATATATGAATTTATCAGTAAGTATGTATTTAAATGTCAATTAAATGTCAGTAAATATAAATTTGATGTAAGCCGACACAGTATACTTTCTTTTATAGATCCAATTTAAATTATAAGAAAGGCAGCACCAACACTAACAACACCAAGTTGTCATTAAATTTTCTAGTAATTATGCTAAAAACATGATAATTAAAATATATGCTATAATCTCGATGTCGGAAATTGAATAAAAATTCAGAGTTTGATATGTTGAACATGGATATGTAAATTGTGATAAGTAGAATAAGGAGAGTTAATTATTAAAAACTTTGTATATTGTGTCATCATTGATCAAATTAACTAAATTGTCAGACGCAGTATACAGAAAGTGTCATCTGAAACAAATAATACTATAGACTGTTGACATATAAGTACATAGTATTAAATAGAAATAATAACTAACCATTCGCAGCCAGACGTTTGATTTCATTATCTGGTTCTTTTCGTCCTGTTAAAAAAAAGTTTACAGCCACGGCTACTTTTAGAATTGTATTGCAAAACTGCTGTAACTTATAACAATATATAGGGCCTAACAATTTCATTTACAACTTTTTTGTTTTAATTTTTATGTATTATTAAGCTCATACACCACCATCAATTTTTTACGCTGCGTAATATATTAACAATTCGTAACAATTTTAATAGTTTCAATATTGACTGACTCTTGAAACTAACCTAATTATAATCAAAAAAAGTGTTTGGCTTTATTGCGACATTTTGGCCTGGTAATTTACAAATGTTATAGGCTGCTTTTGTCAAGTTTTGTGTCAAACAAACAATTGAAGTGCTATAAATAATTGCAGTAAATCAGATTAAATAAAGAATTTTATATGTAATTTGTTATTGCATCTGATCGTTATACAAAGAAGAGAATACAATATATTAATAAAAAAATTGAAATTGTAAAGTAAACAATATAGATTGATTTTCAATTTAAAGTCAGTTTCTTACATATTTTACAATAAAGATCTTTAAAATTATAACATGCAATGTGTAAGTATGAAAGCCAGCGCCAAGAGGAACCTTAGAAATATAATTTAATTATGCTTTCTCATTCATAACCTCCCACTTAGAGAATTGACTCGAACGAAAATAGACTTGTAGACTTGTTTTGTTCTTTATTGCTGAGAATTCAGCGAGACGATGAAAATTTTCTTTATGGTGATAATATTAACCGATCGAGAATGTTCTCATAAGCATGTCTTGCGGAATAATAAATGTTTATTATCATGCTGTTTAAATACTTGAAATTGCGGAGATACCTTGTCGTACTGGTGAGAATCAATGAAGAGAAGTAAGATAAAAATTGACAACCTTATCTATTTTTTACTAGCATACTTGATGTGACATAGAAGAAACACGATATTATATATTTTTAATGTTTGTTCAAGATCTATATCCTACTTTTAATTTGTAATTTATTTCACTCTAATGAAAATTACACAATTTCGTAATAAATACAAATGTTCTGTTTTAAATATAGAATTTAACAAAAATAGATATAAAAAAATTATATAGTATTTAATTATTAATTGTAGTAAATAAATCTGTATATTTTTCAAATAATAATATAATAATCACAACAGTCTTTAAAATATATATTTTAAATTATATAAATAAAAATTAATGATTTTATCTTTTGCAATTTGTAATACAGCATAAGTACTATCTAGATTCTTTAATCAAACTGACCACATTGATAAGTTGCACCATGGCCATTCCAAATTTGACCAAAACTGTATCCGTAAGATTTTTGACTGGCCGAATGAGTGGGTTGTATCCTTGATCTCTGAATAAATGATTCACCAAGCGAACTTCGTCGCTACTGCCAAGACCTGTCGTTCAGAAAGTGCAGAATAATAATTATAAGTGATGTATAATTAATATTTGCTGGAATTTGAGTCTAGTAAGCCGTGTAGTTACAGTTTAAAAGCGCCTGTGTATTTAAAATTGGCCGCACAGTTATAAAGTATATTACATTATCTAGATACATTAAATAAATTAAAAAACTGCATACATTAATTAAAATCGTGTAAAAGTTATTGTCGCTTTACTAAATGTATGGCAGATCTGTCTAAAACGCGAATTATTTTAGGATCGAATACATAAAGAATAGGAATATTCAACAACAATTAATGATGGCGACTGAAAAAATCACATCATTGTAAAACTATCGAAATATCTTTGATATTATTTTTGAATGAAAAGATATACGAAATTAGTTTGTTACATGAATTATATCCAAACCGAGTATATTTTATGAACGGATATAGGTTCTTGTGCAAATTTATAAATTCTTTTATAGCATTTAACGTTTCAGCACCGCTACCAGTTATCTCAAAAAAAATATAAATATAATAAAAAAAGAATAATATACAAAATCAAACCTCTGTCAAGAAGAAAACGCATTGACTTTAGCGTAGAATAAAATAACATAAAGCGAAACAGCAAATAATTATTCATTTCGTTAATGTTCAGTTTTTTAAGTATATCTATAATATTATCTATTTTATTTTATAAATTATTGTCTTAATTTCATTCGTTCGGATTATTTACAATATAGATCAACAATTGTTGAATATAATAATTATAATTGCTATATAATTGCTAATGACTATAATTGCTTAACATTAGAGAAACGGTTCAACAATGCGACAATTCGGCTAAGCGGTTTTAATGAAATACTCACCCGTCAATCAGTAGCATTCATCTCACTGGGAAAAAGACTTGCCCATTGATCGAACTAATAAAAAGATGTCATAATAGTTAAATATGCTATGATTTTTTTATTCAGTCCATTGCAGAACAAGGGAGATAAACGAATAGCAGAGTGTTCAGATGACAAATAAAACTGATTAGTTTTTGTATTTAGATTTTACGATTTAAAAAAAAACCAACCAGTAACTGTGATAATGCATTGATCAGTTTTTTTAATTTTGCTTAGTAAGTTGACCACTAGCTGTTTTTTCAGGATCTCACATTTTCAGTTTAAAAAATACTATATTATAATTTTGCGCTTAATATGTTACGATTAGTATGATTATATTATAACAATTAATATTTTGATATAAATATAATATTAATATTAGTATTAAATATCAATACTTTGGGTTCCTAAAATTTTAAACAAAAGTTGAAATTTTTCTTTGATCAAATGGCACTTTTTTGATCTTATGTTAAAAGCGCGTGGTCACAACTTGATCTAAAGAAAACGTTGATGGATGACATTCTCAGTACAGTTTTATCACAGAAAAAGTGTTTTCTCAGAAAAAAAAAACATTAATTGGGCACCACGTGGCAGTCTTACACAATCTTGAGAGGGGAGTACGGTGGTTTGCATTCCGTATACACAAGTTTAGTAAATTATTTTGGAATTATAAATTACTTAATATTATATAAATATTTAATGCATAAACTCTTTGTTTATTCCTTAAACAAACAGATACTTTAATTGACTCTTTCGAAACTAATTTTTAAATCAAAAATCCTGAATTTTTTTCAAGATATTTATATGTATACCTAATTTATATATAAGGGCCTACCTAATATACTTATATCTATACCTAATATACATTGCGTATTGAATTTCATGTAGAGAGAAACTAATTTAATGCTACAAGTTAAACATTTAATCGCCAGATGCCCTCTCGCGAAAGCATAAAAACGCCGTTTAAAAATAACGAGTAATGAAAGTTTCCGTTTTAGCAAAATAATTTCACCGGAAGCATAAAAATAACTTCCGCATTTGTAGTCAAAACTAGTTAACGCAGACAAATCTATATTTAATAACTGATTTTTAAAATAAATTTAAATCGATCGATACGCTTCATAAACAAATCAAAGAAAAACGGTAAGATATTGTCTTTGTAAAATGCGTCAAGCGCGAGATTTTGAGATATCAAGCATAAGATGAATTAAGATCGTATATTGATCTTAATTTATCGAGATCAATGTAATTTCGTTCGACGGATAACTTATGCTACTGGAAATAATCGATTGCGATTATTTGTGAATAATCGACGGCGATGATTGTATCGTATACAATCAATCGTCAGTGGAACGTAATTACAACTATCGAACACTATCGAAAGTGATCAAAATCGTAACAACGACAATGAAAAAGCTTGATCTAAGCTTTAGAATGCAAAAATAGCGAGAAAAGCATCGAAAACTAAAAATTTAGACTCTGAAACATTCGATTGCTTGGTAACCATGGAAACAATACTAATGGAATTTCTGGTAACCACGGAAACGACGCAAAGAAGTTGAAGTTAGGCTGTACTTTGGGCTCGATTATGACAAAGACAATAGATGTCCCGGTAACCACGTAAACCAATGGTTCTCAACCTTTGAGACTCAGTGATCACTTAGAAATAATATATTGTTTGCGTCTGTGATCACTAAAAATTGAATCCTATGGAATTTAATTATATTCTGTATGTGTATTGTACTTTGATTACTATTTTACACTAGATTTGATACATCAATGACGAAGCATTTTGCAGAAAAATGATATAATGACAAAAATTAATGTATTAACAGTCATTATATATTCCTGTAGGAAAAGGGACCAATACACTACTAAACTATAATAGAAGTTAACCATAATAAACTTACTATTAACCATATTAAAGGGGTGTTGGATATGCCGACCGTCCGACATCTGTCCGTGAGAGGAAAGAAAATTTAATTTTAAAATATTAAATAAAAAACTAGAATTTATTATGCTTAAATCAGCGGTTCCCAACCTTTCTGATACCGTGACCCCATGATAACAATTACAAAGTTGTGGCGACCCCAACGATAATATTAATTGGGTTGCTCCTCCTTCGCTACATTTTTGCAGCTAACTATTACATATTTTACTTCTAAAATATCTGATAATTTATAGGCACCGTGTATTTTAGTTACAAATTTGATATAATTGAATCATAATAATGTATCATCGCA
>JAQIXG010001940.1:0-19437 GCA_034700105.1 Oconnorella tubifera | reverse complement strand
TTAGAATTTATTGAAGAAATCCTACATATCTCAGCATGATATTTCATAAATTTGCTGTGATTTTTTTACGATTTGTATCAATTTTTACACAAATTTTACTAGGATTGGTTAACTTTGCGCGAAAAACACAGAGACTACTATTTAATTATAATTTTTCGCTTTTTATTTTAATTTAATATATTTTAAATTAATTTTAGGATATTTACCGGACGAGGAATTAGGATTTGAGCGTTCTGTTGGATTAGGAGAGAAAATGCGGACGTTGGAAACGTCTTGGTTATTTTTACGGCTTATATGCCTTGTGTCTATATTTAAAGGTTAGTATGTATTATGCTTAATTGTTTTTGTGACCCGACAAAACGGCCCCGACAAATGGGCCCCGACGATTGGCCCCCGACAAATGGGCCTGACAAAAAGGCCCGACGAATGGGCCCTGACTTAATTCTTAGGGTTAGAGTTGGTGTCAGGATAGGGGTTAGGGTTAGGATTGAAGCAAGGGTTAGTGCTAGGGTTTGGGTTAAGTTTAGAGTTAGGGTTAGGGTTATTGAATGAATTGACGGGGCTGTTTTATCTCGTTAATGTTTTAGGGGCCGTTTTTCCGGTGTACCAATTATTTGTTTTATAAATATTTTATCTGTTTAATAATGAACTAATTAATGATCGAGAAATAAACTAAAGCGATTGTTTTCTTAATTAAAAACTTAAAATTCTGATTACAAAAGGCGTTTTTTGATCAATAACATTAATAACCTTGTAAACAATTTGTTTATTATTTAGTTTTATTATTTTATTATTATTATTATTATTTATCAGTCAGCCACCAAGCGGAATTGTCGATATTACCGGCGGGGGAATCATTCGCTCGGGCTTTGGGCTCATCTATAGTCTTTACTTGTTCTATCACTGGTAGCACTGAGAAAGCCGATATTTTATGGATAGACAACACGGGTGCGGATGTAGTTGAAAGAACAGGGAGGTAGATGCAAAGTTTTTGTAATTAGGGTTGGGGGGTTAGGTTTTTATTGAAATTTAATGTTTTTGTGACAATTTTAGTCGCGTTATTTTGAAATGAAACTTTACGTTTAAATATGTCGTTAAAATGATGCCAAGGACGTTCTTAATTAAGTTAAGCGTTGAAAAATTTAACCCTTACTAAAGGGTGCAGCGAGTTAATGAAAACCTAATCTCTCCGGGATTTGAACCTGGAGCTGTCGCGTCCGAATCCAGCACTCTAACCACTTCTCTAATGAGCCTTGTAATAACTTTAGTAATAGTTTTTATTTTTCGTATTTAGAATATATGTGGAAGATGATGGTGCTTTTACGAAGAAGCTTTATATTACTTCTATAAGAACGGAAGATGCCGGTAGACTGACTTGTCATACTACTGTGGGGCAGTTATTGCTACGTAGGACTATCAATCTTATGCTCTTCCGTAAGATATCTTTATTTATTTATTTTATATGTCTTATTTAAATTCTACTGAAATTTGTTACTTAATTAATGGATATGTATACTGGATTATCGTATTATATGAACGATAAGTTATATTTTAAGATTATTTTTATTTCCAAAATAATTATGTGTAAGTTCTTATTTGAGTTCTATATCTGAGACATAGCCGCTAATTTAAGCGTTTTTCTAAAGAGTGCTTAGAGTTATTTAAGTTTAACGTCTGAATTACCATATTATACGAACGATGTAGTTGTTAAGCAAAAAGAAAAAAGTTACGTTTCATGGATCAACGTATTATAATGATGTCAAAGACATTATTGTCAATTTAAGCGTCTTACAAAAGCGTGCAGCAAGTTAGAGAAATAGTGAGCTATCTGGGATTCGAACCTGGACCTGTCGCGTTTGAGTCTCCAGTGCTCTAACCACTTCTCTAATGAGCCTTGACCTGTTAATTTATGCGTGTTACTAAAGGGTACACCAAATGAAACGTACTTTAAATTCGATTTTTTATTAAAATTACACGAATAAGTTATAAATCTGATAACAAGGCGCTACTATTCAGTTTAGTGTATATTTCAACTTGCAGAAGACATTACGTTTGAAAAGTTTCCCGCTGTTTTGTACCCTGCCATTTATTCTGACGCAAGAATCGATTATTTCATATCTGGTCGGCCAGCGCCTAATGTCACTTGGAGATTTAATGGTCATAGAATAGGATTATCGGGTACTGTATTACTTTTAAATTTAAATATTTATTCACCAGATGGCTGTATTTATTGAGTTTATCTGTTTGTATATTTAAATTAGGATTATTTTGAAAAGAAATCAACAGTTTACTGTTATATTAAGAGCGTCACTAAAGGGTGCAACAAGTTGTTATAATGTGAGAATCAACTGTAACTCGATTCTGATTCTTAATGTAGATATCTATATTTTTTTTATTGTTAATCGATTTCAACAGTTTGCGATACCTATATATACACGCGTTGTATTTTTCTAAAACTTGATTAGTGCGTTTGATCTACACGATGTAATCTGATATTCTAATTACTTATGTTATCAGAGTATCAAATAAATAGCACTAGTTTATAAAATACATATATACATACATATATATATATACTTTTTTTTATTTATCTATATACATTTTATTTATTTTTAAATGTTTATACGTTTTAATTTTTCAATAATTAAATCTCTTATTATTTAATATTCTGATTACGTAGGTGGTAGGTATTTTGTAAATTCGACGATTTTGATGATACGTAATGTCAGTGAAGCTGATAACGGCAATTACACTTGTAGAGCGGAGGTTGAATTTGACGGAAGATATTACGAAAGAACTGTCTTTCTTACAGTTCATAGTACGTTTTTACAATACTTGGTCTCTTTTAATTATTATTAATCTTAAAACTAAAGTTTTAATCGAAATAAGATTTGACATAATAAAAAGAAAGATAAAAGTATATGTTTAATAATTACTTTAAATATTATATCTGTGCTTCTATCCCTTAAAGTATCCTTGCTTGTCTGTCTGATTATATCTTTTCTTGTATGCAGAAATATTTGTATATACTGTACTCTTCTTAAAAGTATGTGTAATTCTATGCCTAAATATACTGTACTCTTCTCTTCTAAAAGTATCTTTGCCTGTATGCGTGAATGTATCTGTGCAGTACCTCCCCGGTTAATCGGTCTGGCAATGGATCAAGAAAAAGTTGCCGGGCAGGATCTATCAATTTATTGCCAAGCCAAAGGATTGCCATCACCTACCTACAAATTTTTCAAGGTACTGTCAATTCTCTCACCTTAATAACACTAATTTGTCTTCAAATTGGAATTATCTAAAGTGACATTAAAAGCTAGATCGACTATTATGTAATAATTTCTGCAAATGTTTAAATTCGTATATATAATCGAGTTTATTTTCGTATAAAAACAAAAAATCTGTACTTTTTACTATCAATGTTTTTTTTTTACTGCGAAACTTTACGTTATATCAAAGTTTATTAACAAGAAATAAATTGTTTAGCATCTTTATGAAATGATCAATTTCCTTTCTTATATCTTCTATTCAAATTTAAGTAATTGTACTTTAAGAAATCGCTATATATTCATTTTGTTCATAAAAAAAAGTTTAAATTGTATCCGTTTAATTTCACTCTATTATTTTTCGCTGCGTTTAAATAATGAGTGATAGAAAAGGGTTTCGTACATCTAGGGTTCTTCCGATCAGCCGCTGCTCAACAGTGACAGGATTCAGATTGACGATATTGGTGGTACCGTTGTGTTTAGACCGGTTTTAAAAGAAGACGAGGCGCGATATCGGTGCGTTATGGAAAACGACGCGGGCGAGATATCGGTGGAAGGGAACGTTAGGGTTTTAGGTTTGCAATTTACGTTATATGATAATTTATCGGTAAATTTAATTGTTGTTGAAATAGTTTCTATTTGAGATGAAATAATGAAATAATGCGCTTAAATTTGAATATGCTTTTAGTTACATTGTGATTGGATATTACGATTCAATCGGATTGTAATTGTGACTTGAGGTGTTTAAGAATTTTAATTCTAATTGATCCTGTTTGTCATTGAAGGTGGACTTTACGTATCATTTTGTCGTTTATAAAGTAATGGCGTATTTGACTGACTGATTATCGTATTAACTGATTGGCTGAATGGCTGATTGACTGATTGCCTTTCTGATTGACTGGCCAGTTGAATAACCATTGAAATTGAATGAATGGTTATTTTGGTCAATGGAATGGTCAATTGAATGGTTATCTTGATCAAGTAAAGAAAAGAAACAACTTAAAACTGAATATAATAAACTTAAGTAAACTGACTGACTGACTGTCTGATCAATTGTTTGTCTGATTGATTGACCGATCAACTGATTAACTGATTGACTGACTGATTGACTGACTGATTTCTAAAATTTTGAAAATATTGTTTAATTTTTGCAACATAATCTCGTGTAACTCTAAATTGATAAGTAACTGTACATTTTTTCAACTAAATCTAGTTTCTCCCGTTATTGAGAAAGTCTCAAACGCTATCGGGATAGAGGGGCAATCGGTGTCCCTTAAATGTACCTCTTTTGGTGACCCCATACCGGATGTAACCTTTAGTCGAGAGAATCAAACCGCGGACTATCTCGCGGGAGATAACGTAAATTAACGTTAATTCTATTTTTAACTTAGAAATATGGTCGGATGATAGGAAATTTGCCGCTAATAATGATTTGTAAGATTGTGTAATTTGAATTGTGAGATGTGTAATAAATTCGCTAACGTCAAAATACTATCTCAATTTGATCTAATTTTGTGTTGATCCTTCAATTTTTTTTACTACGTTATTCGACCGAGTTTAGATTAAAACCAAAGGCATTTTGTTTTTGGATTTCGATTATTATTTCTATTTCGTTTCCTTTTTACTATCAATTTATTTTAAGGTTTTACGATTCTTTGAGTAATACTATTGGTTCGATTGAGTTTAAAAACGGAGTATTTTTCTCGCGGTTTTGTTCAGTTTTCGTTCCGTTTTTAATCGCTCAGGGTAGAATAAGTGTGAGTGAGTTGGGTCCGGGAATTGGTCAGCTTTCTATAACGGACCTGACCCCTTCAGATGCTGGCAGATATATTTGTAAATCATCCAGTAGATTAGGATCTGTAGAAAAGAATATGGATCTACTCGTTCAATGTCAGTAGTACTTTTTACTGAGCACATCAGTTGTAATTTTATAAATGTATTATTTGCTGTTCTCATAGATTTTTATTAAACTGATTTATTGAATCTTGGTATTAATTAAGATTTAATTGGGTATAAAGCATCTGAATATATTTTATCACAATAATGGACTAGATAGATTGTTTAACGATATTTTATATTTTAATAGAATGATATTTTATTAGACGACATTTTATGTAAATTTTAAAAGAAGTTGAAATAAATTTAGAGCCTCGTTAAAGGGTGCAGCAATTCGTTGCAGATTCTCCGAGATTTTCTGCGGATCACGTAAAGTATTTTTACACGTGGGCGGAACAAACGCGGAACATGACTTGTGAGTGGAACGCGGAACCAAACGGTCGGGTGGAATGGTTAAAACGCGGTCAATTAATTACGGTCAATTCTACGTACAGTATATTTAACTCACACAGAGTCAGTCAATTGCAGGTTGATGAAAACGCACACCTTTTTATTTATTGCTTTATTTTATACAAGAGATTTAAAATATTTATTGAGGACAGGTTTTTGAAAGAATTTAATAATGTAATATTCTTTATAGGACAGATTATAACGGGTGTTATTAAATGTAATGTAATGATATTAAATGTAATATATTTAAATGCAATGTAATGTACTTAAATGTAATGTATTTAAATGCATTGAAGTGTACTTAAATGTAATGTACTTAAATGTAATGTACTTAAATGTAATGTTTTTAAAGGCAATGTAATGGAATGTAATTAATGCAATGTAATGCAATTGAATGTAGTGTATTTAAATGCAGTGTAATACTATTAAATTGTATATATCTAAAATGCTGATATATTTATTTAATGCCAAATAAAATGTAGGCAGATTGAAAGCGCGATATTAGATATTAAATAAACGCGATTTTGCCGTCGCTTATTTCAGATAACGGTTCGAATGATTGATCAAACGAGAATCTACGACAGCTACACTTGTCGCGTGACCAATCAGTTTGGTCACGCTGAGATCAGTATAGAACTGCGGCGCGCTAGTAAGTGTCTGCGTTATCAAATAGACATTTTTTTCGTTAAATAGAGCTAAATAATAACGATAATAAATTGTAATTGAAATAATAATACTAAATATTAAGGACAAAATGGTATAGGACAAAATGGTATAGGACAAAATACAGTACAAATGAAGTATATTTTTATTTTTATTCCTTGCGTCATTTTACCATTCTGTCAGGCTACCAAAACGAATGTTTTTTGAAAATAAACGATTTTTAGTCAATTTTTTTATTTTGCAGCCGCCCCTGATGCCCCGAATTCCGTAAAAATAATGAAAACTTTACCGACTGAAATCCATCTGTCCGCTATTCCACCTGTGGAAGACGGAGGCATGGAAGTTGTGGGATATAGAGTCGAATATGATGGAAAAGTGCAAGAGTTTCCATTAGGTATATAAAGTGTCCATATTTTGTGTTTTTTATTTTTATAGATTAAAAAGTTTCCATGTACTATGTGTTTTTTTAGTTTTAGGTAATATAAAGTGTACCAAACTATTATGTGTTTTATTACGTGTATTATTATGTGTTTTTTATTGAGGAAATATAAAGTTTCCGATGTGTTGTTTTTGACTTTGGCAATATTAAGTTACTTATTAATGTATGTTGTTTTTTGTATGAAATATAAAATTTTCAAGTATTATATTTATTCTTATACAGCATTATTTTTTATAATTCTAATTGTAAATGTTCTTATTTTGAATCATATATTAATCATTTTCAATTGTATTTTCAATTGTTCATTAACATTTCATCGTATTTTCAATTTTATCTTCATTAGCAGTAACACTTCTACTTTAATATTTCTAAAATTAACTAAATTAAAAACTGAATTAAGGCTAAACTAATTTAGATTTCTTTATTTATTTATTTAATGTGCTTGTTTTAAATGAATTGCGTTTGATTTAAAGACGCCAGCATGAATATAAAGTCGCTACAGCCTAGTACGACGTATATCATCAAAGTTAGCGCCATGAACGACGTTGGTATCGGTAAATCAAAGGACCAAACTGTCACTACGGAAGTAATTCGTAAGTGTAGCATTTTGTACGTTAATTACGTAGTGTTTTATAATTCAATTATATACGATTTCGTAGGTTAATTACGTAGTGTTTCGTAGTTGTATTTTGTAGTGATTTGTAGGTTAGTTTGTTGCATTTCATAGGGCTATTGTGTAGTATTTTTATATTTGTTTATGAATTAAGAATATAATCAGTGAATTTTAAAAATTGGCAAATATAGCATTTATACCCCGTATTTAGCAGTTCTATTATATGTTGTTTGTCATTTTTTATTATGTAGTTTTTATAATGCTCTAGTTTTAAATGAATTCAAAAGATTTGATTGGGTATCGATCGTAAGAGAATTGTTTTGATTGATTGGTTTAGGCGAGCCATATCCCGTAGTTATAACGTCTTCATTCATTGGTCAGTACGGATTTGAATATACGCTAACATGGAATAAGCCGAATGACGGGGGAATGCCTATCACGCATTACAAGTTTAAATATCGCCTGGTTAGTAGAACTTTAATTTCGATTAAAATCGCGAATTCATTGAGTAAATATTAGTTTATTCGTTGACAATTTGGAAATGTACGTTTTATTTAGTTTATAATTTATATAAATCTTGATGTTATTATTGTTAGTTTTTATTTTTGCTTAATATTTACAGTATATTTTTAAATTGAAACACGAAAGTGTTGATAATAACTTAGAAATTTTATGATATTTGAATGCGTGAGTTATGTATTCTTTATTAACTTGCAGTACATTTTATATTATATATCAATTACAGCATATCGATTATTATATCTTTTTTGACATATTTAACTTGTTTCATACTTTTAGTTTAACTACTAGAGATAAATAGAAAGATTATGATTAACGTTGTAATCTTATTGTAATAATTAAAATAAAGCTATTTTTTTAATTACGCCAGGTTGAAGCCGAAGTTACCGAAACTTCCTTCAATCTAACCCAACCGATTGAAGAATGGCAAACAACTCCGGATGAACATGAAATCCCAGACCATCCCCTGACGGAGTATATTCTAGAAGACTTACTTCCCCTCTCCGCCTATCAGGCGGAAATTTTTGCTCACAACATTGTGGGGTGGTCGAAACCCGGACCTGTGTTTGTGTTTCTAACTGCTCATGGTTAGTTTAGTTTAATTTATTACTTTATTATAATTTATTAGCATGATTTTAATAATCAGATGTTTGTTTAGAATTACGCGATTTTAAATTTTATTGGCATCTTGTGTTGTATTCTTTGTGGCTGGGTATTTTTTGTTTCATTTTCTTGAAATTTTTGAAAAAGCGATTTCTACAAGTTTCGATAAACTTGTAGTATCTTGGGTATCGATAAACTACAAGTTTCAATACAGTAGAGGCAAGCAGTCGAAATACTCGATTATCGTTTACTACGATAAGTACAGGTTCAATACGCGGCCTCTACTGTTTGTTTTTCTTCAAGTTTTAGTTGTGATTTATTTACTGAGTCCGACTATGCAGCTTTTCGTTTCGTCGAGTAACATATTTATTGAATATAGGTTTCCTTTTTTCTCGCATGTATCACAGCATGGTATTTGAAATACTCGACTCTCTAAATATTTCAATTTTCTGTATTTCGAGTAATTACTATGTATTTGATTTTTTATGTTTTTTTATTTGCAAATGTCACTCTTTTTCAAGACAAATCAATCACTTAATCACTGTTATTGTTTTTAAGTTATAGCATTTCAAGTTAACTTAGCGTAATGATTTCTAAGCATTTCCTAGTAGATGTATGAATTTATATATGCAAGTCAATGTAGCTATTATTGTAGCAATTATTATTGTCAATGTAGCAGTTATTTCTAAAATTGACTATTTAAAATAAATAGTTATTTTATAATTAAGATTAAATTATAATTTATTCATCATTTGTAAATTTTAGTCACGGCTTCAATTTCATTGACTATATGCCTAGATTACAGTAAATAAGTAATCAGATTACTAATTAATTCGTTTAAAAATTACTAATTAAGTACATTTAATGATATTGACTAATTAAGACTAATTAAGATTTAGAATAATTGGATCATTTATTGTGCACTAATTTTAAATGCAAGTGGAACATTCAATCAATTAAGTTATAACTATTAAATTACATAATTACACTGCTAGTTAAGCGAGTAATTAATTAATTAAGCAGTTAATCAGATTATATAATAAAAATGCAATGAAATGACAGGTTAGTGTTGAATTATTATTTTTGACAACTAAGTGAATACAATTTATCAAGCCGAATATTTATCAGAAATATCTCATACTTTAGTTATCTTGCTATTGTTTAGGTCATTTTTAAATGAATTGTCAGTAACTTAAAATTAATGTTAATATTCCTAAACACAAATAGTTCTAGACACAAATTTATATATTTTTAAAACTTTCTAATTTTTCTCAGTCTAGTACATAGTTTATTTGTTTTGAATCGTATTTCTTTATTTTACTTTGTTTTTCGTTTGTTTGCATTTCGCATAAATGTAGATTTATTTTTAAAAGATGCACGTATGTAGTTATTTATTTTACGTAGTTTTGTTTTACTGTAGATGAGTTCAATCTTCTTTACGAGTATCTCAGTTTATTAAAAAATTATTCTAACCCTAATCCTAGCTGTTTAATAACTGGAATAGTATACTCAGAATCTGTATTATTTACTGATATTTTTATAGGAACATGTCCCTACAAATTAACTACGAATACTTTAATCAGATAAATAATTGTCAATTCAGTAACCATACCTCAAAATAACCCTAAATTTAAGCCAAAATCTAAACCTAACCGTAACTCAAACCCTAACACTAAGAACTAACGGTAGGGGCCAATTTTTTGGGGTCATTTTGAACGGGTCACAATATTATATATTATATAAATATAATTATAATTTCTGCTATCCATTATACTGCTATTGATTCTAATATTAACTCAATTCTTAAATTGTAACTATAAATTCAAGCTTATTTCTATTACAATGGATAAAATCAAGCGAATAAAAACATAGTCTGAAATGGCTAGCTCGATGGCTAGAAATGGATTGCTGGGGACAAAAATTATCATGTAGCCAAAATACAATATTCATATAGTTGGATACAAAATTGCTAATTTTTACGTAAAAATCGTTTTGATATCTATATAAACTGAGGTACTCGTAAAGTTATTCGTCATTGAGTCTCAGTTCAGTTGTCAATGTTGCATGATTTTGTGTCCAGTAGTGTTTCTCACTTTTAGATCCAAATCCCAGCACATCCACCACTCTCTCGCAAACTGAAAAAGTCTCCGGCTTTACTGCAACTGACCACGCGACTAGTTTTAGCATTTCCTACGAGACTGGGGCCAGCGGTACCCCTCCCCCCACGCTCGATTTTCTTCCACTTGAAGATGTAACGGAATTTGATGTGTCACCAGGTATATCCGGCCAAATGTCAAGTTTTATTTTACGTAAAAGTTTATGCACGTCATTGTTTTGTGTTTTTATAGCGTGCGCGTGAATGTTGTTGTTTTTAGTTTTAGTATTTGCATTTTGGCATCCGTAGTTTTGTTGTAGTTTTGCGACGATTGATATTGAATTTAGGTATTCTAGATGTTTATTCGCGTTTAGGATTAATTTTTTATGTGACAAATTCTGCAATTTTAATTTTTTTCCAATTAAATATTACTCTGTAATATTACGTTAAATATTACTCTGTAATATTTAATGGGAAATAAATATTACTCACTGTTTATTGTATAACGGGATTGTTTTTTGCAATAAAGGAAGTGAAAAATTCTGAATCCTTCCTAGAATCTTCTCATTTCAACGTAATACTTTCATTTCTGGCTATGGGATCTTCATTTTCATGCGAATAATTTTTCTTTCTCCAGTTATCTTTTTCATTTTGGTTCTTGGCTCATTCATTTTTGAAATCATTCGATGATTTAATTGTTAATCTTTAAATTTCATTCGCTGTAAAATTTTATAGCTTTGTACGCAAATGATATTTGATTATAAAATTATAAAAAAAAATGATGTAATAGATTTATTACATCTCAAATTTCGTAGAGGAATTGAGAATCAACAGATGCTCAGGTTCGAGTCCCGTGCAATTTGTCTCTAATTTGCTGCATCTTTAGCAAGTCTCGTAAGTTAACAACATCAGCATCACTAACAAACAACAATGCTGACATAATTCTTAAATTCAAGAAAATTTATATTAACACATAAAAACATATTAACACATATTAACACATAAAAACATATTAACACATTTCGAAATGATATGCGGACATTTTGTCCAAGGACGATTTGTTAACAGACTGTTCGGCAAGGATATTCGTTAAGTTTAGGGTTAGAGTTAGGTATAGAGTTTAGGTTATGGCTAGGGGTTATAAGAATATTCTTGATGAACAGTCCTTTGAAGAATCTTTCTAGAATCTTAAAAACACATCAGTTCAAACATTTTAGGCTTAAATTTTAAAAGTTTTGTTTACATTTAATTTAAGCTTTTGCTTTATTGAAAACTAAATAAAATGCAATGCATTTGTCTACGCAGGAGCTAATATCGATTCAAGTAGACGACGCGCTGCTACGCTAAGTTCCGGTGTCGTAGCCGCGCTAGTTCTTCTCGCGTTATTTGTATTCGCCGTCATCGTAGACGTATCGTGTTATTTTATAAACACTTGCGGTGTCACGGCTTGTTTATGCGTCAAATTGTGTCATAATAAACGAAGAGATGGAAAAAAGAAACATCTGGAAGACGGAGAAAGGTGGGTTTTGCGGAATTTCATTTAGGGGAAAAAAGTTGGAGTGGTAGTTTTATTTTTGTATTTGAAATAGAATATTTAGACTAAAAGGTTTAATGTCTGGATTATCGTGTTATATGAATGATGTCGAAGACGTAGCTGTTAATTTAAGCGTCTTACTAAAGGGTGCAACAAGTTAAGTTTAACGTCGGGATTACTCTGTATTATAATGTCTCAGACGTAGCTGCCAATTTTAGCGTCTTACTAAAGGGTGTAGAGTGTTAGAGAAATAGCGAGCTATCTGGGTTTCAAACCTGGTCCTGTCGCGTCTGAGTCCAGCACTCTAACCACTTCTCTAAACGATCATTGATGCGACATTAAGCGATAGACATGAAAAATGATAGTTTTGAATAATTTTGTTTTTTTGCTGATTTTTATGTAAAGTATATTGAATTGTAATATTTTTATAGTGAAAAGAAACCGTTGTCAGATTTCAGTGGACAGGAAATGGAACCTAGACCTTACAGATCATCAGAGTAAGAAAGTTCTCTTTTCGTATTCGCTGTTTAACTCTAATTAAAAATCTTCATGAGAATATTTTCATTTAGCTTTTTAATATTACTGTTTATGCGAAAGTAGAAGATTAAGATTTTTTATTTTCGTTTAGGGGGCAGTCAATTCCTGGATGGCAGAATCAGAATGCCGGTAGCACGGCTGTAAGTTTACGCTTGTTAGTTATTAGTTAAATATAGTTATTAATTATTAAAAGTACTAGTTTAATATTTAAGTAAGTTATTAAATAAAGTTAGATGTCTTGCTGATTAGTTATTATTTAATTGATAGATGCTATGATTGAATTGTTGTATAATTTTCTTGCAGTGCTAGCTAAAGGTTTCATATAACATTCTCACTAAGTTAGGTCAGTTGATAAATGGTATTTCTTCTTTTTTGCTTTATTCAGGATTTTTATTTGTTCAGTATTTAATTAGAAACAGTTATTGTCAAGTAAATTTTTTGCTACTCATTTACCTATTAGTGTATTTCGTACTGAAAATCGTTTTTGCTATATTTTGTGAACAAATTTTGTCTAAAGTTAATATAAACTTAAAAAAATGAACCAAGTGAAGTTAAAATTAAATTTAAAAAGAAGCTTAACGTCTGGATTATCGTATTATGAACAATGTCTCAGACGTAGCTGTCAATTTAAGCGTCTTAAAGGGTGCAGAGAGTTAGAGAAATATTGAGCTATCCGGGATTCAACCTGGACCTGTCTTTTCCGAGTCCAACGCTCTAACCACTTCTCTAATGAGTCTTAAGTTATCATTCAAGTAATCATATTTTATTTTGGCAACATTTGAACAGAAATCTGAAAATTTCAAATGTTTTTTTAGGTTACATTTTGACAGAAATCTACTCCTGCATTTCGCTTGAATCGCGCACAACTCTTCTTAAAACAAATTCTCTTTTTTTCTCAAAGTGTTCAGCCATGAAATAAACTGCGTGTGTTTAATCAACGGCTGGTTGGGGTAATTTATCCTGTGAAATAATTTGCATCGTGTGTATATTTACTTTGATAGCTTGTAAATAAATTATTGGAAATATGGCTATTATGAACTTTGCATTTTAAGTATTCTGGACTGTATCGATTTATGATCAAATTGTGGTCAAATTACGATCGAATTGTGATGAATCGTTTTGGGCTTGAAGTTGATCACAAATTGTATTATATTGAAGATGTTGATTTTAGATTAAGTTTTGTCAGTAGTTACAGAGAATATATTATAGTATATCTTTCATTTTGTATAGTTTTCATTTTTTCTTAAATTTAATTAAATTGAATTCAGAGTGGTTTTCATTGAAATCATTTATTTTGTGTAAGTAATTTACTGACAGAAATCGAATTATTTATTTACTTCACCAGTTTATCTATTTAATGATCAATTTAAATTGAAGTATTATAATAAATTTTAATTCCTAAGGTAACAAATTGAACGTAGTATTGTTATATGCATAGTTTAATCTTTCTAATGTGTAAATTGTATTATTAATTTAATTTTAAGCAATCTCAGTTTTCGCTGTTTAAAATACTACGATGAACTCGTTGACATTTGCATTAATAGTTAAGTAATTTCCGTAATTGATTTCTCTCATTGATTCGTTTATAGATATTCGTATATATGTGGCAATTAGCGTTTATTTTCAGTATATCGGTTATTTTCTGTATCCGTTTTTTTCAGTATGATTTTATATATATCATGTTTAATATTGCATAGTTTGATGTTTTACCTTAAAAATGATTTATAATTGATATTGATATCAGTTTTTAAATAAGAGTGCAATTTAAAGATAAATCTTTTTTAACTAAAATTGTATTTTTCGATTCTATCTTTATTTAAAAGAAATATTAATGTTGTAATATATACTGCAATATACTATTTATAATGTAACGAAGCATTATTTTCAGTTTTCAAATATGGAATGGGGTACGAATTAATGTTTGAAAAGCAATGCAGATTAATTGAAACTCTTATATTTTCATTAAAATGTAACTCGTCATTTTGTACATAAATTTTAGATTAGGTATTTTCTTTGTAAAACGACTTTTTATTAGTGGTTTTATTAGTACTAATGTTAAACGACACATTTTTAAAATAAATTCTTTTTTCTGCACACAGTATCTGATGTATTTATAATGATGAATGGATATTAGTTTAGATTTTAACGCTAGTCGGCTACCACAAGTTAATTTGCCCGCAATTTTGAGTTAAAACTCTTTAATGCATCAAAAGCTAAATTTCCGTTGCATTATAGTCTTCATTTGATCGTAAACTTAAATTTTACATTTAAAAAACATGATTTATCGATGTTGTGTGATCGTGTATATAAGATGTCTGTGTGTTACAATTGTAAAAACAATATATAATGTCCAGTAATCATTATATCTTTAATTTACGATGTATTATGATAACGAAACAGTAATGTTATTAAATACTGTTTCGCTTTTGAACTGCATATCATTTTGCTGCTGTAATTATATTTTCTTAATATTAAGTGTATATTTTCTCTATCCTAACCCCAATAAGTGTGTACAATTTTTTAAAGTCAATGTTACCACTTAAATGCTTTTTTCCACTTCCTCAATGTTTTTTTGCAAAATCCTTTGTGTTTACATTTGCGAAGCAAGTCTATTTGTATCAATGCAATATTTACTTATCCCGATATAATCATTTATGCATCTACTAGTTTTTGATATATTAGCCTTTTCTATAGATTTATCGTGTTATTTTTATTAAGTTTACATTGGGATATGCAGTTTTAAAGGCTGTTTGTGGATTGAAATCATATAATGAAATATATTGGCATTTGAATTGTATCCGATAATTCATTTATGTTGCTATTCATTCGATATAATCTGTAATATTTCAAACTAGCACATAATATATATCTCTGTTGGCATGCGGACGTTTTGTCAAAGGATGATTCGTCAACGGACTGTTCGTCAAGGATATTCATTAGGTTTAGGGTTATAATTAGGGTTCACAAGAATCATCCTTTATAAGAGTAGTTTTTGACGAACAGTCCATTGAACGAATCGTCCTTTGACGAATCGTCCTTTGACGAATCGTCCTAAAACCATCTGTGTTGCGCCTATAATGTTGTAAATGTTTTATTTATCTACCTTAATAATCTGTCTTTGTTGCCTTAAGTTGCATTTTACTTTGTTCTTTGTCTGAGCTCAGTAATCATCTGTATTTGTGCTCGGATAATTTTATTTATGTTGTACGCGTTTTTTTGTCTAATTTTATGTTTTCGAGATATTTATAAAGCTCATTATGACAGAGTTTTAGGACATATATTGTGTAGTTAGATATACTTCATGACACGATGTCATCAATGTTATACGTGTCACATTTGTCATAATAGATATCTATTTGATTGTTTATCGTTCAGATTTTATATCAAAACATTAGAAACTCAACAGAAATATCGCAATGTGAACATGCAATGCAAAACACAGCATTTTAGATACTTTTAAAGCTAGTTTAATTGCAAAATATTCATTTTTATAAAGGTTATTTCACTACATAACAGTATCATAAGGAGTAAATTGATTTCCTACATTAGTCTGAATTCAATGATTCTTTGAATTAATATTTATTTATTTGTATTTGTATCGGAATTAAACTAAATTTAATTCTCATAAATTTTAAATCATATTTGCGTGTGATTGAATGCAGTATTATTCTTATCGTCAATTTGATGTGTGTATTATATATATTTAAACATAAATCTAAAATAATCAAATACATTTGAGTGTGTTATTATGCGTTTAAATAATATTATGGATGTATATTATAATATCGCTACTGTTTATTAGGTTCTTTTTTATAAAGGTGACATTTTCCCTTAAAAAGGTGTGCAATTAATTATATCCCCCTCAACAAAACAGTCTCTCGAAACTTATTCAATAATTTCTGATTAAATTCGCGCGATAATTTTTAAAGGCGAATTTAAAATTTTATTCTCAATTTTGTTTCATTTATTAAATCGAGTAAGTGTATTTTATTTTCATATGCATTTCGCAAAGTTTATATTTATTTATAAAAAAAGGGCAACAAATTATTAAATACTCCTCATTATATATGATAGAATTGGTATTAAAAGTCGTAGAAAAAATTGTTCTAAATTAAAGAAATAAGTTTAACATATTCGTATTTATTTTATATGCGGGAAGCTTTGAATATGTATTATGTATTGCTTCTTAATGATTACATCATGTTATGCGTTTATTTGTCTCTTGTCTTTGGTATTCAAAAAACATAAAAATTGGATCCGATACAGTATTTGAGAACAGTATTTTAGAATTACATATAATATAAAATATAATATATTAAATACACATATATACACTTTATATTATATTACATATAATATAAAGTAATACTGTAATATAATACTCGATATAAAAGCCATAAAAAGATACAAATTACGGGATAAAATGTAAATAAATGGATAAAGGTGTATAATTTTTCTATAAAATCAACATTTTGCAGACTTCATTCAATCAATTTGCTTCCTATCCAGTTATAAAAAGCGTCCGAAAAGTTTTTTGACTGATAATTCAGACACCAGTGAGCAGAGTTGAAACCCCGGGGCGCGTTTTCATCAATGCATACATTTCTTTATACAACGGATGTTCGTGGTCTCCCACCAGTTGCCACAAAATCGCTTCACTGGTTGTAACTATCGCACCAGCCTGTCGAAATCTCTGAAGTTTTACACAATATTTCATTGTCAAGGCCCATTAGAGAAGTGGTTAGAGCGCTGGCTTCGAAATCAATAGGTCCAGGTTAGAATCCCGGATAGCTCATTATTTCTCTAACTAGCTGAACCCTTTAGTAAAACACTTAAATTGATAGATATGACTTAGATAGCATTCATATAATCCAGATATTAAAGGTAACCTTAAACTTAACTTCTTATAATATTTCTGACGTTAATGTTCAAATATGTGTTAATACATTAAATATTATTACTTAAATATTAGTAATATTAGCATATATGATACATTATATATCATATAATAAAACTATCATATTCATATCATAATAGATCCCATATATAAGGTCTAGAATTGTTGAAGATCGGTTAGTCCAACAGACGATAACATAGCTAATTTGTAGGAAGCAGTGAATTAAAAAACATTAAAAAATATTACATTTACAAAAAATTAAAAGAGATAATATTAGAAAGATAATATTAAAATACAAGGGAACCTCTAATGCTATCAGCCGATCACCCATCTCTCGCCTTGAGGACACGGCGTCGGCTATAACATGCACTTGAAATCCTTGCTTCAGTAAATCAATAACAGTCTGCTGTATGCTAACTTGTACCTGTTAGTGCAAATCTCCACTGAAAACTATCTAAACTATTTAAAACTATCTATAAAGCTAAATTACTGATATAAACGCGAAAAAGTTGTAAATCAGTTTTAAAAACTAAGTATATCAGTTTAATGAGATAATATAATGCAAATTTAAACCAATTAGGGTTACAAATTTATCCGAAATAGATGACCTATTTAATTATGATGACCTACTTCTACTCCAAACAAGACGATATGAGTAAGATTTCCCCCACAGAGGCTTATTAGATGTTCTTCAACTGGCGGAACAACCATGCTGAACTTTGTTCGCTTTATGACAGGAAAAGCTGAAGATATATCCAGTTCTTTAACTGTACCCTTCATCTCTTTATGAGGCTGCAAAATAATAATAAAATACAAGTTTTAATTTATTCAAATGTAATTCTTTAACTATGAATTCGGATTCATAAATTAGGTTAGGGTTAGGGCATTATTAAGACCCGTTAGGGTTAATTAATTAGAAATGTATTTTTTATATTTTTAAACAATGAAGCCAGTAATTTAATTTTAAGACATACAATCATTTGTGACTATCTTTGTAAGTTGGATTCAATTAAACACACATTCTCACTGAATGTGAACATTCTGAAATTCGACTAACCCGTTCGGTAATTACAAGTGGAATGGAGAGAAGTCTAGCACCAGCAATCTAAAATAAAACATGTTGCATATATAGTTGATGAAACAATAAATTCAAATTTCGAATAATGGGCCAATAAGGGACTAATTGTAATCAATTAGTCAACAACATTCTAGATTTTTATGATTGCCAAATAGTAAAATGTATCTAAGTCAATGCAATAGATGCATTATTATAATGTGAGCTTTAGATACGCATTTTATTTACCAATAATCTTGAGACTTTAACAACACAGTCAAATGACCAGTAATCAGCAGTTGGTTGCTGAACGTCGCACATGAAAAAAGCTGTATTGTCAACATTCAAATCTCCCAACCTCTTCTGTATGACTGGCAATGTTTCCATAATAGCAATGAGTCAAACAATTTACCTAAAAAATAGATGAAATAAAAAAATCATGCCAGATTAATTGTTATACTAAACTAGAATACATGACGTGTTATACTAGTATTAATAGTTATAAAATACGTTAGTTACAAACTTGTATTTATCAAACAGAGTTTAATGAAATCTAATTAATAAGTAACTATATAGTGCAATTCAGTATAACGCGCCAGCAATACAGTGCGATGATAGCATGTGTATAAGTATAATGTACAGCCTGCTAAACTTCATCTGTAAGAAACTAAAAAGAAAATTGCTAAAAACTAAATACTTACACAATTACAGCAACAATGAATAGTAAATAAGGTATTATTATATTTATAAGTTACCCTTATTCTTATTGAAAAGGTCTTTCCTTACTCCTGTAAACGCTGAGCGAACTGTAAATGAGACTGAAAATTCGAAAAGGAACAAAGAACTGCTAACAATATGGGGTCAAGTCAACTCGCCTACTGGGTAACTCGCCTACTGGGATCTCGCCTACTGGGTAACTCGCCTACTGGGT
>JAQIXG010001939.1:0-19438 GCA_034700105.1 Oconnorella tubifera | reverse complement strand
TCTATGGGGGCTGTGCAGGCAATGCTAATAGATTCAACTCACAGGCTGAGTGTAGTACAGCCTGTATGACGTCACTAGGCCGCAAAGAAATAGGCTAGTAAATAAATAGGCTAGTAAATAAATAGGCTAGTAAAGAAATAGGCTAGTAAAGAAATAGGCTAGTAAAGAAATAGGCTAGTAAAGAAATAGGCTAGTAAAGAAATTTGATTATAACACCAGTATCGAATAAAGAAATAGTTCATATTTTTATAGTTTTATATTCTTTACTTAAGTGGTGCGCAATTTTTTTGTCAAATAAATTTTGTTGCAGACAGTCAATATGTGTTTAAAATAGCTTCAATTTTATTTTTTTTCTTCTTTTTCAGACATCTGTTCTCTGTCAGTAGAAGTGGGACCCTGTCAGGCTTACTTTGAACGCTGGTATTTTGATTCTACGGATAATTACTGCAAACAGTTTATATTTGGTGGATGCCAGGGAAATGAGAATCAGTTTGAGACGGAATTAGAATGTAGGAATGCTTGCAGAGCTAAACCACCAGCAGGTAAATAGACGTTTAATACTTTTGTATAAAAGTGCATGTAATACATATATAGAGTATATATGTGTCTGATATTCTATGTTATAAATTCATGCTACATCTATGTATACCCTACGCTTTAAATTTGCTGAATTTATTAAGAATTTTAGGTTTGTTAAATAGTATGAACTTTACGCACTAACTAACACTATTCCATTATTAAACTTATCATTATATGCTCTCAATTATTTTTTACTTGAACATATTATTCATTTATTTTCATTACAATTGCCGCTATTACAATTATTAACTTACTTTTAAAAAATATATATTACTATTAATATTTAATTTGAAAATACATGTTACTCTTGATATTCATTCGTAAGATAATCTCATTCAGATATTTGCTCTCTCCCGTCTGACGCCGGTACTTGTGACAAGTACACACTCGAGTACTTCTATGATCATGCGACGTCTCAGTGTCGTCAGTTTTGGTACGGGGGATGTGAGGGCAACGATAACAGATTCTCTACGACAGCGGAGTGTGAGAAACATTGCGCTATGACGCATGTTATGACCAGCTCAGCACCGAGCTACATTGTGACTCAAACGTCTATAGAAGAACATACTTCGAGTAATTTATTTTAAAATGGCTATATATCTATAAAAAAGTTTACTTTTGTTTTATTATACTATTACATTATTATATTATAATATTGTTATATTAACTTATCAAGGCTTGTTATAGAAGTGGTTAGAGCTCTGGATTCTGATCCATCAAGTCCAGGTTCGAATCACAGCTAGCTCACTAATTATATAACTCTCTGCACCTTTAGTAAGACCGTGAAATTGACAGCCACATCTGATAATACGGTAATCCAGAAGTTTAACTTAACCTGAACCTAATCCATTCTAACACTTTTGTTATTATTATTACTTAATATTAAAGTCTACGTATAACACTATCAGATGTCTGCACCCTGCCCATGGAGCGAGGCCCCTGTCAGCGGCCCCTGATGCGCTGGTACTTTGACTCCACACAAAAAGTCTGCGTTCAGTTTTCATACGGAGGTTGTGAGGGAAATCATAATCGTTTTCTAACGGAAGAACTTTGTCTCAAGCGTTGCGGACAGAAAAGTTTCCCAGATAATACTCTGAGTAATGAACGGTCTGATGACGTCAGAGGGAATGAAGGAAGGGAGGAGAGAGTAAAAGATGAAGTAGAACGTGAGCGTTAACAATGATGCTTAGAATTTTTAACTTAAAATTTGCTGAGTTTACATAAAGTACTTGAAGGCCTGTTATGTAAGTTTACATAACAAAGTCTGTTATGTAAATAATAGACTTTGTACTTTACGTGTGTGACTATTGTGCATTGTTATTTTCGTTGACAAAAACTAAAACTAAGACTAGAAAGAATTGGCCTCGTCGACGAAAACTAAAACTAAGACTAAAAAGAATTGTGAGACTAAAATAAGACTAAAACTAAAAAGAATTAAAAGCAGAATGACGAAAACGAGACTAAGACTAAAATAGTGAGACGAAAATATTTTCGTCTCAAGTAGTTCTTTTTAACGATCAACCAAAAGCAATTTTTTGTTTCCAGTTGTAGCATAACGGAAATCTTTTTAAAAATTTGAGTGGCAACACTAACATGTTCTTATTCTTTTGTCTTGTTTATTCAAGATAGTGATGACGTATTTTATAGATTTTATAATTTTAATCGCCGAAATATAGATCAAACAAATTGTAAAATTTAATTTAATTTAACCCTAAACTTAACCCTAACCATAGCCCTAAGAAAAACGTAATTTTAATTGTATTATTTATGTGACCTATATTTCAGCGAATACAATTATGAGAAGGATTGAGATTTGTAGCTGTCGTAAAAAATGAGTTTGTGTAAAAGTTTGTGTGGGAGGAAAACACTTGCATAATAGAGTGTTTTTAAAACTGACACAAATTTACGGTTTTGTGGATTGGAAGTTGAAACATTTCATGTTAGGGTGTGTGTTAAGACTTACTGTATCATTGTATAAGATAACTCTTATTTCATAATAAGTGGCATTGATTTTATGTGTACAATGTAAATTAACACAGTTTTCAATTTTCACGGTTTTTTGGTTTAAGACTAAAAAAGACTAAAAAGGACTAAGACTAAAAAGATTTTTGATGAGAGGAGATAAAAACTAAAACTAAAAAGATTTTGAGGACTAAAATAACACTGCATAGTATTGTGCTTGATCAAGGATCAAACTTAGTTCAGAATTTTTGAAAGTTTCAGTAAATTTAAATCCAAAACAGTATTTAGTTATAAATTAAAGCTAAAATTCCTGTTAACTTTTTGTAGTAACTTTTTAAATATCTTTTCAAAGGCAGAACTCTTATCAGAGTAATAATAATCTTTACTATGACTGTGCGTGATATTATTCTGTCGCTAGATTCCTCAGATTGCGTGCTACCACGCGACGTAGGCCCATGTTCCGCTCACCAAGCGCGCTGGTACTACGACGTTACCGCTGCACGATGCAAACATTTCTTTTATGGAGGCTGCGGTGGTAACGCTAACAACTTTCAAACAGAGCAGGAATGTCATCATTCGTGTCAGCCAATAGCGGGAGAGGAGACAATTGAAGCCACGCCTTCTAAATCTAAAGGTTGTAATTTATTGGTGGATCATTCTGTGATGTTGATAAATAATGCTACCTTTTTTTACGTGGTAAATAAACTATGTAATCTAGGGTTAGTCAGGTTTAGGGTTAATAAATAAAAGAAAGGCATATATTATTGGGTTACTATATTCGAGGTCATTTTATCTTGGTACAATGTTTATTATGTATTACATGTATTTATGATATCTTCGACTTTACCATACCAGATGCGTGCTTTCAACCGCGCAGTCGCGGTTCATGTAACGCTGAAATCCTTCGCTACCACTGGGACAACGTGCTCTCTCTCTGTCGCCCCTTCATCTACGGGGGATGCAACGGAAACGAAAACAACTTCCCTTCAGCGTCAGACTGCTACGATACCTGTGGAAGCACTGACGCGTTATCGCGACGCTTCTATAACCCGCTGGACTGTTTTGAGCCAAACATTGCCGGGTCGTGTTTTAACTACGAGATACGATACCATTACGTGCAGGAGAGCGGGGATTGCGCAGCGTTTTATTACGGTGGATGTGAGGCAAACGGGAACAACTTCCACAGTTATGAGGATTGTTTGGCTTTGTGCTCTAAAGGTAGGAAATTGTAGAAAGTTATATATTCTGTTTACTTTATTATCTTTTAATTTATATCCAATGTTTTTTTATCTTCTCGTGGATTTGTTTTACCTTTTTATCGTTGATTGTTGATTAAATTTGTTTTGTGTAATCTTTTGCTAGGTATTTTTGACATTTTGTGTTTTATTTAAGAGATATCACGAAGTCTCAAAGTATTGATGTGTTTTATTTAAAAGTGATTAGTTTTAAAGTGATCGTTCTATGATCATAGTTAAGTTTTTAATGAACATATGCTTATTTATATTTAATGTTTATTTCTGTTAATCGCTTATTTTTGTTCAATGATATTTCTGTTAATTGCTTATTTGTCTTAATTCTATTTTACTGTTAATTGTTTATTTTGTGAATAGCTTCAGCTTTCAGATCTTGTTCTGTTCTTGAATGCGGCCTAGACTGCGTTCACGGTTTTGCACGAGGGGTCGATGGATGCTACGAATGTAGGTGTAGTAATCCATGCGAGGTTTGACTCCTTTTTTCACTCTCTGTTTGGTATTAATTATTGCATTAACTATTGAATTATTTAACTTTAGTTATTCAATTAATTCAGTTATTTGTTACATAATATGAAAAGTTAGATTAAACTTTATAATAAACTGTTAGATGTTATATTTCAGCAGTTTGAGCTAATAATATTATAAGCTTTTCATTGTATTTTATCCTAAAGTTTTATTAAAAAAGGTGTCATTTTTGTTCTCTTAACAGACGCATCAATGTCCAGAGAATATGGAGTGTTATGTAGAAACTGATCACTGTTCTGTTGCACCGTGCACCGAACCCAGACCAATGTGTCGAAATAGTGAGCATCTTACGTGTCTTTTTTGCTTTTATTTTATTTAAACTGAAATTCTTTTATACCTATATTAAAACAGGCAGCAATGCAAATTCTCATTACATATAACGCGAATTTGTTTGAATTTAACCATGATATTAAATTGTTGTAATGTAACAGAAATATTATTGCTAATCCTAACACTAATGCTTTTGAACAATTTATTTAAACTTATAAGATGCAATAATACTTTAAAAAAATAAGAGATACTTTTTTAAATGACTCTTATCATCAGTTATAACAGTTATTAAACAACATAAATGTTTTTAGACGGTAAGCCAGGTGTCTGCCCTGTGTCTGATGGTGCAAGACGACACAGAGTTGCACGAATGTGCGCGCGTGAATGCGAAACTGATGCACATTGCGAAGGAAGTGCGAAGTGTTGTCCCACTGGATGCGGAATGATCTGCATACAACCCGCACAATCTGGTTAGAAATTACTTTAGTTAAAAATAAAGAAAAAAAAAAAAATTTAGAAATGACTTTATTAATTACTTTAATTTTCTAGAGAATTTACTTTAGTGTAAACTTTATACTCGCTAGCTTTTGTGATTTTAGAGAGAAAATTGGGTTAGGATTAGGGTTATGGTTAAGTCTAGGTTTATAGATTAGGGTTACGGTTACACTACGATTAAGTTTAGAGCTATGGTGTGGATTAGATTAGGAATAGAGCTAAAAGTAGATTAGGGTTAAAGCTAGGGTTACTGTTAGATTTAGTGTTTTTATCTAACATAATACCGTAATATCTATTTTCTATTAAATTCATTTTGCTTCGATAGAAGAACAACCTCATTACCCAATCAACACTGTGCCTATACTGTCAGCCAATCAGGGAGAGTCTCTCATAATAGCCGGCTGTCAAATACACGGGCGACCCTTATCTGAAGTAACCTGGTATAAAAACAAGTAAGTAATTTGATCAGAAAAATTATACTTGACGGACACCTTTTTAAAGCAATCGTATAATTGTATTTAATGGTAAACCTTTAATTTTAAAATTGTATCTGTAGATGTGCTTATATATTTTGAACATTTATAAATATTTTGTAAATCAATTAGATGATATATTATTGTTTCAATTTCTTGGCTTAATATTGACTTTTTATTAATTATAATAAATTATTTTATGTGTTACACAAATGTTGTAGTCTCGAATTGAATGCAAGTTTTGATGCAAGCAGTAGATACATGATAACAAGCAGAGGTTTAGAGTTGAATGATATAAAGCAAGAGGATGCAGCAATGTATACTTGTAGACATGGGCATCAACTGCATTCATATTCACTCTCAGTCAATGGTAAGTCAACAGTATTCAATATCATGGACTCTTACATTCATTAACGCATTCTTTATATGGAATACACTCAGTTTTTGAGTTATAAGCTAAATCTGTTTAACTATTTATCAATTTATCTATGTATCTATTTATAGATACTTTATTATAATGTTCAGACTCTATTTGGATTTACTTTTACGAGCCAATATATATATTTATTGTATATATTTTTACTTATTATCCGTTTTATTCAATCAGTATTTTTACTTATTTTCCGTTTTATTCAATCATTGTTTTGTATTTACAGTCCCGGCTTCATTTTTAAACCCAGCTGCAACTCGGCTGCAATTTCTCACAAACCAGACGGCTAGAATTCATTGCGACGCTATTGGTCAGCCAAAACCAACCGTCACGTGGCTCAAGAATCAGGTGACCTTCCGTCAAGGTCATCGTCATGTCATGCACGATGACGACATCGTGATAGCGAAGATAGAACGTGACGATGAAGCGCAGTACGCGTGTCAGGTTTATAACGGGATAGGAGGACATCAGATGAAAACTTTCCTAGTAGAAGTTATTGGTTTGTTTTAAATTTAATTTGAAATAAATTTAATTGCTGATGTACACATAAAATCTTGTATTTTCATCGCATTTATAGTTTTTTAGTTTTGTTTTAAAAAGGTGTGATAATGTATATAGTATCCGTATTGTTTTTGATTTGTAATTCAGATTTGGGTTGAAAAATTGATTTAAGATATTTTATTAAGCGTAAATACTGGAACACATTTGTTTGATACCGTTGAATTAGTTTATCATCAAATAGAGCATTGTGCTGTGTGTTGTTTACTGAATAAGTTTCAGTATAATGCCATTGTTTTGATCGGACGCATTAGTCATTTAAGCGACTCTGTTTTTTATTTTCCCATGTTACCTCATATGAAGGAGTATAAGATTCTGTTAATCTCTGCATTACAATTTACAGAATCTGCCAAAAAAGTTTGAATTTGATTCTTAAACTTTCTACTTAATGTTATTTTAATAATTATTTTGTGTAGATTCATTCAGTGCAATTCTCTCCTCGAATGCAACCTCTGATGACACTTTTACTGTTGGAGATGAAATGCAACTGAAATGCAACGTCCAGGGTCCAGTAGGCGTTAAATCAGTCGTTCACTGGTCACTTAATGATAAATCACTGATCACTGCCATGAGTCTAGACGATAGATTCACTCTGAGTGATTCACAGGACGAGTTAGTGATCGAGAATGTGGTTAGAAATGATGAGGGACAGTATGGATGTGAAGTGATCAGACATTTAGAAACTGGTGATGAGATTAGAGTGACGGCTTATTTGAACGTCACTATAGAAGGTATTTGTTAAATCTGTACATGTAAACACCTTTTTAAAGAAATTAAATGTTGCTATCAAATCTCGTGAACATTATTGTGAATAATTATATTTGTAATATCCATGCTCTCAAATTTATTGTATAAAACCATTGTTGTCAAAACCACTTAATGCCTGAATTTCAATTGAATTAATTCCTGAATAAAAATTGAAGCATTTTGATCCAAATCTTTATTGACAGCTTCAGTTTAACTCTGTGGTCGACTGTTTCGGTTTTCTAGGAGTTCCTATGCCAGCTAAATGTGTAGACAAGCCATGGTACGCTAATTGTCAGCTAATACTAGAGGCAAGACTTTGCAGACACGCTTACTTCAGCATCTTCTGCTGTAAAACTTGCTATGAAGCCGGACATTTACCATAAATCTTTATCTAAATGTTGTATTAAACGCGTGCGTAAATTATTACTACGCACACCTTTTTTTGTCCTAAAATTATGTTATGTAAACGACTCAATATATATATTTTAATGTTGCATCATTGAAAAATTTGTTCTCAAACGTTGTATACTACATGTCGACAAATATATATATTAATTTGAACCGCCATTTAACTTATATTGAATTTAACTGTTATGGTTTAGTAGCAAAATGGTTTTAGATTGTTATTTAGTAGTTACATTACTGATGCAAAGTAATCGAGTAATTTTAATAAAATATCATTAAAACTAAATAAACGCTTTATTATTTAAATTTTAATCTCAAAGAACATTAAATTTCTGTCTGTAATTTCTACATAAATTCTGTTTATAAACGAAAAAAGTCAGTAGCTCATTCTCTAATTAGTAATTTTTCAAACTGTTTCCAATAAATATTAAATAATAAGTGAAAAGTTATTTATTTCAATAAATAGATAATTATGCGAGTAATGAACATCAATTAATTTAAATCATTATAATTATGTCAATTATATATATCTAGTAAGAGTGAAGGGGGGGGAGGGCGAACAATACATAATAATAAACAAAATAACCTAAACTTAATCTCTAAGTAAAAATACAATTTTAAATCAGTATTAGTATTTTTAAAAAATAAACGATTTTATTTGAAAAGATGATTATGAAGACGCTATATATAAAGTGATTACTAGTATAATTTTTTATAGAATTTAGTACTCTCTCAAAATTAAGTCCAACCCCCTCCCCCTCTAATTAAATTAAAATTAAATAAGTTTAGGTAAGGGTTGCACCCCCTCCCTACCCGTCGACCCTGACGCGGGGGTCGATCGACCTGAATTATTCGCACTGACCCGTCCTGACCCATCCACTTGGGTCGATAAAACATTTACAGCGGGGGGACCAACTTGCGATATGCTTGAAAAAGGAGCAAAAACTGGCATCTGGGGGGGCAATGTCGGGGGGCGCATTAATAGATGAGACGATGAAGAATCTGAATCTACGAGTAGGTTACTCCGGGGCCTCCCCCCCGGGTCATTACTCCCAGCAGATATCCCCACCAGGGGGTTACTATAAGCGGAATTATTCGTGTTATAATGAGGGAATGATAGATGAGAGGAGGGAATGGGGAGGGGGGTGGAATGCATCGGGACAGCGAAGGGGTTAAACGCGGGTTTTTTGTGTCTGTCTTGTTGTTCTTGGACCATTTTGTCGGTGGGTAGGCGAGCCTGGGGGGGACGGGATGATTCGCGTTCTAAGAAGTTTACGAATAACTCGGAGAACGACTGAAAGAAAAAGTAAAATATTGTTTAGGTTGAAAGCCGGAAGTTAGAAACTAGTGACATATTAAATAAAGATATTCAAAGTAACATTTTAAAAGCATTTTGTAGTAAATGAGAAAAAGCTTTTAGTAAGTAAATAGATTCATTCAATTTTCATGTATTATCCGTAAGACTATGATTATTAATTCTGTAAGGTATTTAATTACATATTAAACATTTATGAATTTATACGTATTTTAAATCTTTAATAAGCTAAAAAAGTCCAGAAAATAATAATATTAGACTCTTATCATAAAATAGCCCATTTGTGCTGATGTGCCGTTACAAACAATCGTATACGATATAAAACGCTTACTTGATCAAGACCCTGAGGTGTGTTCCTCCCAGATGATGTCCCAGACGTCTGGGCTGACTTCTTTCTGAAGAACCCGCTTATCCAACCTTGTGATGATGTTGAACCAGCCTCCGCTACCTAAACATTTAACTTCAATCTTTAAAAATTCGTCTCAATGACTTTACTATATAAAAAAAAGACAGAAATAACACCTTTTTAAAGCACTCAAGTAACTTTATAAATGCGTACCCAGACTAATGAAAATAATACCATTCAAGATTTGATAAAAAATACTCTTATATAAACCACACTTAAATGTATAAATTAAAATAAATTAATGTATATTAATTGATCAGTTAGGAGATCTGTTCATTGATTCGTGTATTGTCATCAGAAGTAGGCCTGTATGCAAAACTTCAAGTCAATGGATCAATGGAAAGTTGGCTAAATATCGATTAGAAGATTTCAACTATACAAACAGATGAAGCTAATAAAAGTGTTGTAAAATAGTCCTATATTCTCAGAGACTCCAACCTAAAACATTAATGTAAAGTAATGACGTAGCTAACCACTAAGTCAATAAGAAAACTGAACTCAAACCTGTTTCATTTCTTCTCTGTTAAAACTTAAGACTTGAGTGATAACTTGAAATGCTTCTGGTCGTTTAGCAGGGGGGGTGTTGAAGTAACCCAACAATAAGTTCTTTATTATTATCCTGAAATAAGACAAAAGCATTTATTATCCTTAAAACAGAATTTATTATCCTTAAATAATAAAACAGCAGTAATTAATAGTATTTATTATGCTATTAATTAAATATTTAATTAATAGCATTAAACATACTTACTAATTTAAATAAAGTGAAACTCGTAATGATCATAAAAATCTTTAAATATCTCTTCAATCGCTTATAAAAGCAATTAAAAAGCGATATAGCGTAAATATTACAACTGAAATTTGCACAAATAAACTATAGAAACAAAAGAGAAATAACTTTTAAAAGAAATTAAAAAAAAACTGAATCTAACTTATCAACTTTAGCATCAGTGCTTGTTGTTAATTCACGTATTCTTTCTTCACATTTTGCTAATTCTGTTTCACGTAATTGAACTTCACATGAAAACAAATAACATTCTTAGATTCACTGAAAAAACTAAATTCCATAAAGTTACATGATCTAGCATATTATAATATAGGAAGAAGATTTGGCATAGACAGCAAAGGCATGTAGTCAGTGAGCTGATTGTCTAGAACTTGTAAGCCAACAAGGATAAATATAATTAAGCTGATCTAAGCCAACAAGGATAAATACAATTAAGCTGATCTAAGCCAGTAAGGTTAAATACAATTAAGCTGATCTAAGCCAACAAGGATAAATACAATTAAGCTGATTTAAGACATCAAGATGCAATAATAAAAATGATTAAAATTTAAAATAAATCCATCAATCATTCAATGATTCAATGAATGAATGAATGAATGAATGAATAAATGAAACAATGAATGAATCAATGAATCAATGAATCACTGAATGAATGAATGAATCACTCACCTTCCTCCCTCATAGCTGTAACCATTTCTTCTTTCTTGTCCAACTGTTCACTCAAACGATGGGCAGCATCCAAAGCCTCTGTAGCCTCGTCTAATTGTGACTAGAGTGTCAAAATGCAGAATTATGCAAAGGTTTCAAAATATAATATATAATTATGTCTAGGGGTCTGAAAATGAATGCATAATAGTGTAGAGAAACACAATCTCAGAACAGAATATAGAATCATAGAATCAATGCATAATTAGGTATGGGATTGCAATGTATCATTTTCAGGGTTATTTTGCTCGGGTACCAATTTAATTACGCAGTGCTTCCACATATAAAGTGTTAGGTAACCTTTAGTCTGTGTATCTCTTGTTGCAACTGACGACACTCTGCATGCTCTCGTTCTAAATCACGTCGGCATCGTTCTAACTCTGACGTCTGCTGCTGATGTTTCTCTGCATAAAACACACATACACACTTATGCATAAAACAAGAATACACTTATGCATAAAACATGCATACAATTATGCATAAAACACGCATACACTTATGCATAACACGCATACAATTTAAATGCAAAACAAGCATACAATCTTTCAAGTATTCGATAAGAATGTTTTCTTACATAAAATATTTAAAAATAAACACTCCCTTATTATTCAAACAACAAAATGAGACGCATTATACCCTAAACAATTATAAGTATCAATAAACAAAGCTTTTTATACAAACACAACTCTATTTGATATAAATAACATTCTCTATATCTAAACACAACTCCATTTGATATAAATAACATTCTCTATATCTAAACACAACTCTATTTGATATAAATAACATTCTCTATATCTAAACACAACTCTATTTGATATAAATAACATTCTCTATATCTAAACACAACTTTCATTGATATAAATAACATTTTCTATATCTAAACGTCAACTTAATTTACTATAAATAAAGTTACTTCATACACAACACAACTGAATTGAACGCTAACGCTACCTGCTTGGAACTGTTCCAGAACCATCTGTAGATTAGAGAGAGATGCTGAGTAGTTAGAGACAGTCTCTTGAGACGCAGACAACTGCATCAAAGCGTTGTCTCTCTGTTCTGCCATCACATGCAGTTGTATCTGTAGACTCTCCATCTGTCTACTCGTCTCTGATCTGAGTTAATATTCATAATTTTAGACCTAAATCATTACTTAAAGGTCACTTAATTAATCAATTAAATTGATATTTGTAAGGGGAATAAAATCATGTTACTTAAATGTTACTTAGTTATCAGACAATCTATTTAATCTGACAATTTAAAGACAACTACACTAATCCACAAAGATATATATATCTACCGACCTAACACTGCTGACAGCAGCTGAGGAGCTGGCCAGCCTCTCCTCAGCAGCTGTCAGCTTGGTCCTCAGCTGCTTCTCTCTCTCCTCTGCCTCTAGACTCTCTCTAGTATATCCTTCCTCTATCTTCACCAGATGTCCTCTCAATCTCTCCAACTCTTTTATTTGACGACGCTCTTTCTCACGAAGTCGTTCAACCTGAAACAAGGGTCATTCATGCGGAACCAAAATATTAAAATGCTACACTTATTAATCTCCTTTTAATAAATAAATAAAATAAAGTCTAAAAAAAGAAAATTAAAAATCGACCTCTCAATCAAAAATCAAACTCAAATAAAAATCGGAAATTAAATTTTCAAATCAAAAATCAACCTCTTCACTCAATCTCGCACCCTCTGCTTGCAAGTGCTGCGCCGCTGCAACGACATGATCTCTCTCCTGCGTTAGCTCCTGAATTCTCTTCCTCTCGCCCTCCACCTCCCCCCTCCCTCCCTCCTCACCCTCCATCCCCCCCACCCTCTCTTTCAATGACGCTATCTCGTAGTCCTGATAACTAACACGCGACACCAACTCAACATTACTCTGAGTCAACGCCCTGACTTCCCCCGCTAGCGCGCTGCATCGTCTCTCCAGCTCATCTCTCTCTCTGCGCAGCTCCGTGCACTCTGACACAGATGACGTCAGCTGGAATGACACCGTCTCATATTGCTTGCGCGCAACATTGAGCTCAGAGTCACGTGACGCAAGCGATTCTTCAGCGCGTCGCAAAGTGACAGTGCAGCGCATCACTTCTTGGTCTCGCTCTGAGAGAAGTGATTCACGTGACAGCAAGGTTTGCGCGTGACTGCGGATTATGTCATCCTGGTTGGGATATTTTAGCTCATAATTTCATCTTATTTCATTTTATTTTACATTATTTCACCCTATTTCACTATATTTCACATAAATTCACATTATTTCACTTAATTTCATAGAATTTCACTTTATTTTACCTCATTTCACCATACTTCGCTTTATTTAACATAATTTCACATTATTTTACTTTATTTCACGTAACTTCATCTTATTTCCACCTCTATTTCACAAAACAAGAAATGCCTGGATTAGATTAAATATACTGCCTCTAAATCATTACCTACAAAATTTCATTCAAAACAACAGTGTATCTTATTTTAAAACTTAACATAAAAAAAAACTAAAAATCCATCTTGCAACCTTTTCAGCAATCAATCTATCTTTTTCCGCACAAACGCTATCGTAGTTTCCATCTATGAGATTTCTTCCATCATCTGCGGAATCTTCCACAAGTGGACTAATCCGCCCATTAGTGGCGTGGATCGGAGGGGTGGAAGTTTTAGCGGAATTGAAAAATAGAGAATTTTCTGAACTGTTTCTACGCAGAACTGAAAGTTCATTTAGAACTTTAACTAAAGATTTCTGTTTCTCTTCGTACTGCTGTGTTAGGTTTCTGCACAAAAAATCTTTTGCATAATAATTAATTTTAGAGAATTTTATATTAGCAGTATGAATTATTACTGGCTAATGAAAAATCAAAAGAACGCATAACCTAATCCTAATTCTAACCCTAACCTAAACCCTACCCTTAACCTTAATACTACAAAAATAAAAAAATATTGTTCACTAGATTATTATTAGGATCTGTTTTTAAAACACGTTTAGATTTCATCACTTTCTGTCAAAATTCTAATCTACTGTCAAAATATCAAACTAACTTGTAATTTCTCTCCAACTTTTCATGCAGATCAGTAATTTCATTGAGTGCGCCACCAAGTCTTTGTGTTTCGTTATAGAACGACACGCTTTCGTTGTGTTTAGCGTTTAACGTGTTTATCAACTGTTCTCTGTCCGTTTGATACATCACTATCTGCTGACGCGCTTCATCACGCTCTTTCATCACAGCAGAAGTGTCGGGTGCTGAATCGTGTAAGACCTTGATAGCAAAATAAAGAAACTTATAGACACCTTTTTTTAGTTTCCTATTTAATGATATAAACAGAAGAAGCGAGTATCGAATGTTCATGCAATAGACAAATCTTGTTTAGATAAATCTTTAAAGAACAAAAAGATACATTCATTTTGAAAAATTACATTTGTAAAGTTAATTGAACTAATACTGCATCTAAAAAAACAAACAACATACACGCAATATAGTTTTATACTTAACTCTGTCCGTAACAATACCTAGTTGTCTAGTTAAAACAAGACTTTTACAATGATTGACATGAACCGCCAACTGAACAATACTAGCATTCACTTACTGAGAATATATTACTAATCTTTACTAGCATTCACTACACAATGCACGTATTATGCACTGTATACAGGCGATACAACCAATCACAGACCAGGATAATTAGCGCAAATATATCAATAGTTTTCCCTCATATCTATTAACTACTTGTGATAATAATGATAACTATACCAATAATAATAATTAAGTAGTTAACGTTTAACTAGTATAGGTATTTACCCGATATTTACTAGTAACGATAATAAAGACAATAATACCAATGATAATAAAAATGATAATAAGACAAAAATACCAGTGATAATAAAGATAATAATAAAGATAATGATATCAATGCTAATAAAGATAATAATGAAAACAATAACCCAAGACCTACCTGTAATAACGTATCATTCTTCTGATTCAATGCCTCTATCTCTAAATCTTTACTTTTAATCAACTGAGACAGTTTTTTAACTGCGTCTTCCTTCATATCCTGATTGGGACCAAGTGTTGTAGTGGGATCAAAGTGTCGACTGTCTGCTTGCATCTTATTGAGAGCCGCTTTGCCAGCCGACACAGCCGTCATTAGACAGTGGACCTCACTCTTTAAAGCGCTGGCTTCACGTGTTTTCTCATTTAACACTGAGATCATGTGTTCCTTTAATTTAATTTATAACGTTTTGATTTAAAATCATTCAATTAAAAGTCCAAAAATCGAGTAAAACTATTTAAAGGAAAATCGATATTTGAAGATGTAATGTAATACACGATTTATACTTGCATTTAGATATTCATAATGACAATAAAACAAAAACTGTACAAGTCTAAAATTATTAAAATTCGCATATATTTATACAGCGATACCTTCATATAAAACAATCAACAACATTCACTCTTACTATGTTCAATAGAAATCTTAATAGAAGTATAAAAATGAACCAGTACTTTTTCTTTACGTAGACTTTGTGTTTCAGTTTCCAGCCTATGTAAGTCAGTAAGTACCGTGCTTCCATGCGCGGCAGTAGATCTGTCGTCTAAAAGTCTCAACATTGAAGAATACTTTCCATTCAATGTAGCTATCAACTCTTCTTGACTCGACACCGTTGACTTTAATCTCGCTACCTCCCCTCCCTCACTCTCCCCCCTCCTTGAATTTACTTCCCCCTCCCCCGTGGTAACTATCTCCCTCCCCCCACTGATAGAAACAACCCCACCCCCCTCTCCCCCATCACTGCACATTCGTAGTAATTCACTTCTTGAGCCGTCAGCCTTCGTATTTTCAACTTTCAAATCCTTTATTGTTTTCCTCAACTCTTCTATCTCTATCGCTTCTTTTTTTAATTTCTCTCTCAATTCTTCATTCTCTCTCATCAGCTGACCGTGACTGGCTTCAAAGACAGCCAATCGGTCAGTCTCTGCTTCATACAGTCTCGCTTCAGCGTCTACCTCTGATACTCTCTCTCTCAGTCTCTCATTCTCTTCTCTCAACTTCTCTCTTTCAATCTCTAGCTCTTTCATTCTCTCACTCGATAAACTTTCATTTACAAAATCATTTTTGTTTTGTCGAGATTCTTTAGCAATATTTGGAATCTTAAAAGATTGGTCTTGATTTATATCGACACAAATCTTATTCGTTTCATTCATTTCGCTACTAAAAGCTTCCTCTAATCGAACCTCAAGATCTAAATTCAACTTACGAAGTCGTTCACTCTCACGTCGTTCATCTTCAAACTGTCGCGCAGTCAATTCCTGTACCACTATCGTTTCATTCTCAAGTGACGTTAAACTAGACTTCATTCGAGCATTTTCATCAGCAAGACTCAATATGCTATCACGCAGTTCTGATTCAACGGTATCGCGCAATCGTGACGTTTCTATCTTATCAGTTTCTAAAGCCTTTATCGTTTCTAAATGGCGCGCTATTTCATGTTGCAGCGTTTCTAATTTTCTCTCTAAATCAATCTTCTCGACACGAATAATGTCTAACGACGTCATTTCGCTAACGCTACGTTTTAGATCATCTATCTCTGCTTGTAGTTTTAAAATTTCATCATCTTTAGAGTTAGTAATCGACACTGTGTTATCCGATTGCGTTATATATTCTTGTTCTAAACAACTTATTCTTGTTCTCAGTTCTTCACAAGTTTTTGCCGACTCACTGCGCGACTTTATCACCTACAAAAAACAATCTTACTCGAATACATATTTATTTATACATTTAAATACATTTTATTATGTTTAAATTCCAATTTAACTCTAAAATTCTTTTCATTTATAATAACCTAATTACTAACTTCAATTGTGAAACCTTCTATTATAAATTACAATCAAAATTATACCAATTAAACCAAGAAACAAAACAGTTACTTTAAAATTCAATTGTACTCAACTAAACTATAGTTAAACTGAAGTAAAACTTACTATGAGAACTCATTAATTTATATAAAATTACAGAAAATTTATAATAAACAAAAATTAAGTCAATAAAAAAGGTGTCATTTAACCTGAGCAAGAGCGGCTTCATGTTGTTGATCCAATTCTTCTAAACTCATCTCTAATGCCTCTTTCTCTTTTCTAATCACCTCTATCTCTCTCTCCATCTCTCCCTCTCTCTCTTCCACCTCTTTTTTTCTCTCTAACTCATTTTTAGCGTCTGCAAGACTCGATAATAAAGACTGATTTTGAGAAATCAACGAATCGATTTCAATTTGTTTTTCATTTAAACTTTTAGACAGATTGATATCTTCTGCAGATGATGTTTGTTCTTTGTGAGAATTTAACACAGTATCGTTTTCAATTGAAGATGCTGATGATAAAAAGGTGTTCTTTTGTTGAGATAGCAAATCAATATCTTGTTTTATTTTTGCCTGTAAACTATCAGTCTTGTTTTCAAGAACTGAACCAACATAAAACATCATTTTGTAAATGTTAAATTTAGCGATAATATTAAAAATAATGACTTTGTTGATTTACTGTCACGATTAATCGATTAAAAATACACTCAATTTTCTATTTATATTTGAAATTACTTCATATTTTATTTCCTTAATGAGAAATAAATCCAAATAACGGAATGTTATGTTATAAATAATACCAGTAAAATAATAATAACACCAGATAAAGAATGTTATGAATATAATAATACATATAATGTTACTTTTTAAATAATACTTAACGTATAAAATGTAATAAAGTATTACTAGGAAGTATAATAACTACCTCTCGCCCTCAAATCTTGTTCTAATTCTTGATATCGCTGAACGTAGTCACTGAGATCACGCTTCAATGTGTCGTTCTCTCTCAACGTTTGTTCGCATAACTGTTAAACAATTCGTTATAAACGCGTCATTTATAAAATAAACAAGTAATTCATTTAGCTAATAAGAATAAATATTAAAATAAACAAATATTAATTAATTATATAAACTTTATATATTATATATTAAATATATTATATACACTAAAATGAGTTCAGTAAGTGTGCCTTTACATCGATCAAGCGCATTAATCACTCATATAACAAAATATCTTAGTTTTATGTAATTAATATAAAATCAATGCATTTTATCAACTCATGTGACTTAATGTTAGGAAAAATATGACATTTACTCAAAAAAATTCTTTTCTAAACCATTTATTTTCGCAATAGTTGCTTTAAATAAAACTTAAAATTACAGAGTAAACCACCAACCCTCGCGCTATCCAACTTTGTAGTAGTGAGCTCAGCGGTCAGTTCGTCTACAACAAGGGCTTTCCTACGATCAGCCGCGTGCATGTGTTCCAGGTCGTACTCTAACTTAGCATTCTTCTGCTCTAACTCTTGCACTCTAAGTCTGAGCTGAGCCAATTCTTGCACACTTGATTCTGTTGAGTTAATACAGGTAAATAAATACAGGTAAATATATACGAGCAAATATAAATGTATATAAACATGTTACAGTAAAAGTGCAACGTGGTTGGAGAACTAAATTAGAAACCAAAAGATCTCAGATTCAAAACCAATTTCGTAATATTTCGTAAACAATATTTTAAAAACCCGCTGCACCCTTTAATAACTTTTAAACAATCAAACTGATTTATAACTTTAATGTAAAATTAATGTTCTATTAATTGATAAATAAAATACATATTGAGCGTATTATTGAACGATTGACTGAATGATTGACCGTTGACAGCTGAAGGCAGTGCTGTCTGTAATCTGTCTACTGTCTCTTTATGATTTCTCTTTAGAGCAGCTACTGTCTGTCTGTGAGCGTCTGCCAATGATGACATTGCTGTCTGATGGCTGTCTACTGCATCTGTCAGTTGTTTCCTTAAATCCTATTTAAAAATAATAATATACCTTAATAGATTTCGCAAATAATTTTAGTTACTAAAAAGCACACTTTTATTTTTAATCCGCTTTCCAAATAAATTTTTGTTTTAAATAGCTAATAATATTGCGATACTTTCAATGCAATAAAAAAAAATTGATGTGATGCAAGTTAATGAAGAAAATGACAAAATTGTAATTAATTATTTTATTACAAATAAATCTTACTTCAATTTGTCTTAATAATTCGCTTGAACTTTGATCCGTGCCTAAACTTGATGCTTCATTACTTGCATTTTTCGTCTAGAAAATTTATTTAAAAAAATTGTTTAACGTATAAAAGTAGTTTAATTATTCAAATAATTAACAATATATATTATAAATTATAATTAACTTCATAGTATTTTATGCTATATCAATTCACTTTATACAAAAGTTCGTAATATAAATCATAAATCATAATATAACGTAAATAGAATCCTTAATATCACTAAAAACACCAATTTATAAACATTAATTAATTATATAGGATCTGACAAGCACAGACCTGCAAAGAAGCTGATTGGTTACGCCAATGTCTTAGCTCCGCCTCCAGACGTCTGACCTCTGAACTCAGCCTATTGATCTCATGCTGTGATGAGATGACATCATCAAAATCTTCC
>JAQIXG010001938.1:0-19443 GCA_034700105.1 Oconnorella tubifera | reverse complement strand
GGTAGGTAGGTAGGTAGGTAGGTAGGTAGGTAGGTAGGTAGGTAGGCAGGTACGTAGGTAGGTAGGTAAGTATATAGGTCATGGCTAGAGATAGAAACAGACTGACTGACATCAAAGAAAACAATGCTGACAGATCTATAGAAAGACAGACAGACAGACAAACTAAGAGACAAACACACAGACAAACAAACATCTATGACAATCATAACATTGTAATTTACGTGCTATATATATCCTCACAAATTTTTTTTTTTTTTTTTAAACATGTACACGTATTTTTAAATGAAAAAATCTCAACCATTACTCACCCCCCTCAGACAGGAAGTAGTTAACGAGTTCCCCGTGCCCCCCCATGGTGGCCAGCATGAGGGGGGAGCGATTTTGAGCGTCGCGTAAGTTCAAACATTTAGCGACACCAACTCGATTTACAATTAGCTTAGCGGCTAACAGAGAACCTGGTTAAAAAACAAAACTAGTTAGAGAAGTGGTTAAAGCGCCGAACTCGTACGCGCTAGGTCTGGGTTCAAATCCCGGAAAGATCAGTATTTATCTAACTCGCTGCACCCTTTAGTAAGACGCTTAAATTGAGCTCTACGTCTGAGACATTGTCAGTATAATATGGTAATCCAGACGTTAAACTGAACTTGATGCACCCTTAGTAAGACGCTTAACCCGTAAGACACATTGTAAGAAAATCACGCATGAAGTGAGCATTTACTGATTACTTATACAATTTATATTTATTCAATTTTCTTTTTTACATTATATACATTTTTACAATTTAAAATGAATTTTGACATAAATTACAATTGATATAACAAATCAATACCCTGCTCAGCTGCAGTATGTATGACACTTCTACCAAACTCATCTCTCTCCAGTACATTATCTTCTCTTATTAATGTCTACAAAAAAGAAATTCATTACTTCTTTAATTAATTCTAATACACTAATTTCTCATTTTCTACTTTTTACATTCTATCAATCTCTAATTTTTATTAACTTTGTTGAAACTATTGTTTAAACTGTCTTCAACTGTTTTTGTTTTTCAATAAATTTTCACGCGTATTCTTTTTCTCATTTTGTCAAATAAAATTTCTTCAATTAAAGTCAAAACGCATTGAAACGAATTCGTAATTGAATTTTTTATTCATTTGTCGCTTAATGTCACATCAGCGCAAATGCATCTCTTCAGTAATGTGTTGTAAACTGAAACCGTACAGAAATGAAGTGATGAGTGAACGCTTGACCCTTAATACATTAAATCATTTTTCTCTTGAAATGACAGGGGGGGGAAAGAGCGTAAAACTCATTTTTATTCCTGAAGTGAATACCAACAAATATTGTTAACAATAATAACGACAAAAAAATATGTATGATAAAATAAAAGACAAATTAATTGTAGCACCAATATTAAAACAAAAATTATAATTTTAATTATAACAATTATAACTTAATTGTGTTACCAAATGCAAGACAATAAAACAAAAATAAAATATCCTATTAAAACCACAACCCAACCTTAAGACACATCATGGGTTCCATTCTTCTCACCGCCCAATGCAAACACGTCCTACCACTTGAATCTCTCTCCAACTCTTCTTCCTCATTTTCTGCTTCCTCCGCCAGTAGTCTGTAGTGATCCAAGTGGTCCCCCCTGCACGCCCACATCGATGACGTCATCCCATCTAAATCCCTCGCGCTGCGTCGAGCGCCGTTCTCAAGTAAAAGCTAAAAGAGAATCACACTCGAAATCAGTTTTAATTGAAGTTACTTATTTTATAGAAATAAGAATTTTAAGTTATTTTCGGAGGTGAAAGGTGTAAGGGTTAGACACGGGGATGGGTTTCAGGTTCAGCCCCGGAGTGGAGAGTTGTTCGGTAACTTGCTGCACCCTCTACAATTAATTTCCATGGCTATCAGTCTCAGAGACTATATATTAAGACACTCACTGTAGATCAAGCTTCAGTTATTCCATTATTAATAAATTCTGCGATTGCAATAATGAACCATAAACTTAACCCCAGCACTAACCCTAACTCCAATCCTATCCATAACCTGTCACTCAAACCCTAACCATAAAAATTAACATGCGTGGCTGTTTTAATTAAAAAATTAAAAATAAAAAGTAAAAATTTGCAGTTGACGGCCACACTTTTTATTAAACAATTTTACATAAAACGTTACCTTGAGACACTTTGTATTATTGTTAAGGCAAGCCCAGTGTATAGGGGCCCGCCCCATGTCGTCTAACACGCCCACATCGGCCCCGTACTGCAAGAGTACTTGTAACGCTTCATCATTACCATTATAACAAGCCCTATGTACTGCTGTGGACCCGTCTAAAATGAGCGCGATCAAAAAAGGTATGCGATTTTAATTTAAAATGAAATACAGTAAAATTTCATTAAAATCTACTAGAATAAGTGAATATTAGAATAAATTTAAATATTGGGGTGGAGGGAGGGGTGTAAAATAACTGCACTGGGGGGTAATATAGCTGTAAATTACTGTAGACGCCTTCTGAATCAAAAATGTTGACAAAGATATGTATTATTTTATTATTTATAAAAAAAATTATAAACATTTGTGAATATGTTGCAAATCTCAATTTCCGGGATGGGTGTAAAATATTTATGCACGCTGGAGACCCGTATAAAATAGTGTCGTTTTAAAAAGGTGTGCATTTGAAGCTCTTTAATCTTTAAAATTAGTTTTAAAATTCAGTAACTTAAAACAATTGCGATATCAAGCGTTCACTTATCACTTGGTTTCTACACACTCACTTCACAACACATCATTAAATATCATGCTGATGTGACGTTAATAATTTTAAAAAACACTTAAATTACTGCGCAATACCGTATATTCAATAATATTACCCGCACACAAATATACCCCCCCGGGGGTATATTTTATATTGTTTAACCCGCGGGTTGTACAAGAAAATAAAATATTGAGATTATTATAAACTTACTATTGGCCTGCTGATTAACGGCAGCTCCTTGTTCAAGTAGAAACTGCAAAGTGTCTAACATCGAGAATTGAACCGCATACATCAAGGCTGTACGTCCCAAACTGTCACATTCTGACACTGAGTCGGAATCTTAAACACAAAAACAATCATTTCCTTTGTTAAGCTACAGATGTTAAACTTAAATTAAACTGTTTTACAAAAAAATGTCCATTGCTCTCCTAATAATTCATTAACTGTCAATCACAAGCCACTGGGCCAAACTAGACAGGAGCCAGTTAAAAACTTAGGCCTCGCTGTAGATACTTAAACTTACCTCGGCTATATTGTAAACTATTATCAAATACTCGCTCACTAAGTACTTTAGGTTTAATTTAAATGCAAATTATACTTGATAAACTTTATATAAAGCACTGGCTAATAATAACGCAGTAGTATAATTTTACAATCTCTCTTATTGAAAGTGTCACAATAACATTGTTTGCACACCTTTTTATTGCTAGCTACTTTACCTTAATATTGCATTTTAATTACTTGCAATTGATTTTCTCGTCGCTGTTGTCTGTACTTAATTTATTAAAGAAAATTTCTTTATCAATTAAAGAATTTAAACAAATTATAACAATAGGCCTACTCTATTTATAACTAGGCCTATTAGTAATAGATATAACCGTTTAACACTAATATTTAACTAAATTTAATGGAACATACATTTTTTTCTTTAAAATCTTTCTTTGTTACTGATAAGCAATTTTCCAGCAACTAAATTCATTTCAATAATTCCTTAAAGTCTAAACAATTGGTGACATCCAACTTTTAATATTTTATTCTCTATTACAACTTTATTTTAAACGCAATGCGTCTTAGATTTTTGTACCATTTATTTATCTAAAAATCATCAAACTTTTTCATTTTCAGCGAATATAAGTCGTTATATTTAAATCCAGAGCGATAAACATTTGACATAAATACATATTTAATAGATATACAATATATTACAAAATATTTAAAATATATATATAAATATATTTAACGTTTGTCACCCTTATTTCTTCTTCGCCAAACTTCTTCAAACTATTAACTTGCTGCGTATTCTTTAAACTGTCTTTAACTGTTTTTGTACCGTCATTATTATCATTTTGATTAAAAAAATATTACTCGTAATTTGTAAACATTGTAGAATAGAAATTGTTATATTAAAATAAAGAATAATTATCGATAGTATATATATACGGTATATTTTAAAAAATTTAATATACTGTATAACATATAAATATACAGTACATTTAAAATATAGAACAAAAGCATACAATAAAATACAGCAATAAATAAAAACATATCCATGTAACCTCTTTCAATAAGCTGTATTAAATAAATTGTATATATTTAAATAACTTCAATAAGTTGTATATATTTAAAATATAAATCGTATAAAAGTTCAATTTTTTTTAATATTAAAATAAAACAGTTGTACATATTTAAACTATAAAACGTATAAATTCAACTTCTTTCACAAGTCAACTAAAATAAAGCGCTAAATAAAACTCCATATCGCTCTGACCTCGTTCAAGAAGTTGTACTAAGACTTGATTGTCTCCCTGACGCGCTGCTCTTATAACAGTTGGTAGCGCGCCTTCATTCCTGTCTAATCTCGCCGGCAATGTCGATCCATTCACTCGAACATTCTCTACGTCTATCCACCTAGTGTGAATCAATACTTGGAAAATTATCAATAAAAAAATTCTATTCACAAAATAATAAAATACATACTCAAATATAAATATTAATAGTGTGACACCGTATTGGCCAGGTGTTTTTTCGGATATGACATTGTGTAATGTTAAGATTAAGGTTAAGTTTAAAGGATGCTAAATAGTCTGGATTACCGTATTAACGATGTCGCAGACGTAGCTGTCAATTTAAGCGTCTTACTAAAGGGTGCAGCAAGTTAGAGAAAATAGTGAACTTTCCGGGATTTGAGTTTTGAATCCAGCGCTCTAACCACTTCTTCTCTAACGAGTCTTGACAGATTATGTGTGTAACTGATCCGGCTGCAGCCTATGTGTTGACAGCCATAGTAGCACAGTGTCTGTTTTTGTATTATTGGCTTCAAGTACTTTGTATCTTGTAACAACTATGGAAGTTTGTAATGTTATATTAAATGATTTTTTTTATTAAAATACGCAATGTTTACAATGTATATATTTATAAGATATATGACCTGTTGATATACGCAATACATGTTTACAATGAATATATTTATAAGATATATGACCTGTTGATATATGCAATACATATTTACAATGAATATATTTATAAGATATAACCTGTTCGGCTAATCCATCTATCCTACAATTGATCTTTATTATACTTCGAGAATAATCTATATATAAATAATCAATCAATCACTCAATTAATTAATCAATCAATTAATTAATTACCTCCAGGTGTATTTATCCTGAGTGTCATTTAATATCGTCGCAGATCCAAACCCCCCGCTGAGAGTGCGTGAAAACCTCGGGTTAATGTCGTATGCAGGGGGAGAGAGGGAGGAGCGATAACGCAGAAGACGATAGTAGCGTTGTAGGTGGAGGAGGGAAAGGTTCAGAGTGTCGCGAATCTCTGAACATTCGACGTCGTCATTTAGTTTAGAGAGGTAGTCTTGTATACTGGCAGCAAGCTTTTGAAAGTCTGGAATATTAGCAAATTTATTCATTTAGTTTAACAAAAACTTTTGAATCTTTTTACATCCTGTCAAGTGAAGTTTTTTGCAATACTTGTCTGAACTGTTGTTTCAACTGCCTTTAACTGTTTTTGTACTTTCAATAAAAGTTTGAACTTTTTATGCATTTTATTTATGTTATTTTAATATTTATTTATTTTATTCTAACGTAGTGGATTTAAGTATTATACGATTGATCTGTAAGACGAAGCTGTCAATTTAAACGTCTTACTAAAGGGCGCAGCTAGTTAAGTTTAACGTCTGGATTACTGTATTAAATGTACAATGTCTCAGACGTAGCTCTGCCTACTTATGCATATTATTTCATATATGTGTATGAAACGAGTTTGTAATCATGATTTTACCACCTATTCAATTACTCATCTATCTAGCAGATTTGTCTCTCTGTCTGTCTCTCTGTCTGTCTGTCTGTTAAGACGTTCTGATTTTTATTACTAATATTATTCATAAATGAATAAACTATTAAACTACTAACCTTTTCGTTTCACTGTCATTTTTATCTTTAATCTTTCATTTCTCTAAATAGGAATCAAATTTCTGAGTAGAAATCATATTTTTTACATGGGGAGGGGGGGGGGGTGTAATCCCTTTAATCCGTAGTGTATACAATTTAAAATTTATCCATTAAATGGTAACATTTAAAACAAATTTACTGAAATAATATCTAAAATAAGTAAAAACATTATTATTAGTATCATCACAGTTTATATAATTTGTGCGTGTAAATCGATAATGCACGTACGTAAGTAATGGCGCTTAAATAATGAAAAGTAATTTTCATTATAAACAAACTTTTACATCAACTAGAGTAGAAGCGCGTTTGGTCTAGTGGTTAATACTGGGTTGTGCAACCAAAGGTTGAGGGTTTGATTCATGATTGGGATTAGTAATCTTTTTATTTGATAGGGTTAGGGGTAGGGTTAAGTCTACGTGTAGAATTAGATTTGAGTTAAGATCAGGAATTTTCTTAAGGATTTCAGAATAATGTAAGAAAGTATTTTGCATAAAATGATGTAATTTATATTATATAGTTAATCCCTTTAATTATGTAACAAATTTAAAGATAAATAAAAGATGTCACTTGTTTAAGTTCAATGTTTATATTTTAATATTAAGCCTATTTAAATACTAAAAAATAAACATATCTACTGCTTGCAAACTAAACTCTATTGCAAATCTATTTTCATTTTTTGTAATTAAATCATTTTGCAGCAAAATGAAATAAATGTAAAAATCCATTTAATTTATTTTGCAGCAAAATTTTGTTGATACAAGTTTTCTAGGCAACGCCATGATCTTGTTTATATACACAATTTGATTCTACATACACTTGGTCAATAATATAATTAATATCAAGATCTATTAATAGAAATAAGTTGAAGTAAATTAATTAGTTAACAAATCGTTTTTTTGTTGCGATAATTATTATGCATTAGCAGACAAGAGAATACAAGTTAAATGTTTGAGAATTTAGATATACTAATAAGCTACTTTTTTTAATGCACGCTGGTTTATTGCCCCCCACACATACAAAGTTAACATACTCGTTTGCAATAAGATAGATGTATTTTGACTAAACTCTTGCTCAAAAACGTACAACTTAGTGTCGACAAGCAATAAAAATGTCCTCAGGTCTGAAAATAAAAATAAATCTTCCCCCTCCCCCTCTACTTAATGGCCTGGATCCGCCACTGCTTTTACTTTGGCTTAAGATTGCAGAATTATTTTCTGGAACTAAAATAGACTTTTCATTCTGATGTGACGACAGACAACAATTAAGCAAACTGACTAATATATACAATATAATATATTCTCAAAAATTTATTCAATAAAGCTTTAACATCATTTAAACTAAATCAAACTAAAAGTAAACGTTTTATAAATTTTCATTTTGGATGACATTCAAATGACTGCATTGTCTTATAAACTAAATTACTTTGGTAAAGGAATTAAAGATTGTTTATCATTTTAGTTGACCTGCATCAGTGCAATTATACTAAAGTTAGAAGATATATTTCACTGTCTGGCGCAATAAAGTCTCAAAGCAACTGTCTAGCTTCTAAATGTGCTATTTTGGTTTTGTAACATATTCGAAGTTATCATGCAGCAGTTTTATACTTATAAATTATAAGTATAAAACATAAATTCTATTCATTAATTCAACGTCATTTTATAGCACTCAAAAATTACACCCCTACTAACAAAATTTAAATCGACATGAAATTTTACGAAACGAAAATAAAAAAACAAAAACTGTGAGATGTTTTGGATGATGTACTGTTCGTAGCTGTTCTAAGGCTGATCTTCCAAGAGAATCTGATTGTTGGAATGATCAGAAGCTTTGGACGAAGTGTTTAGAGAAAAATCTATCAGTAAATCGGTAGCATTCGAAGCCGGCCCGGAATTTACAGGTTTGATTAGACTAGGATCAGAAGATTTTGATCCCAACTTTTCATCTCTGTTTGTTCCCAGAATTTGATGAGAATTTTGCTCCAAATTTGAACCAAAAGTCTGCCCCGTTGCAACTGCTACTGTGTGGATGTATGTATGTTTGGGAGAACACCTTGAATTTGATTCTGAATCAGCGACCTGATAAAAAATTACATCTCTTTTAGTTACATTGTTTAATTACATTAATGAAATAAATAAATATTATTCTTCAATCTCTCTTCTCAATGTGCTCATCACTCGAACCTAATCTATTTACTGTTATATCGATTTACAGTTTATAACTAGAATAATATCCTATAAAAAGTACCAAGTGTCTGGAAAGTTGCTAGGTAATTATCCCTCACTTGCCCCTGGTTAAGATGTACCCTTCCCCAAGCATACTTACAGCATAATGATCCTTCTCCACAGATCTCAGTAGAGGTGACAGAGATCTGGCATGTTGCTTCTCTTGTCTCCCTGTTGGGTCACAAGGCAGATGTTCCAACTCCACACTACTTGCCTTCAGCAACTCAATCGTTCTAATTTTTTGCTTCACAGACGATGGAGGGGTACTTTTGCCCCCGAGAGATCCTTGAGATCCCTGAGAGAGGGATGAGAGGCTCCCAGCCCTTCCTGGTCCCCCTGTTTCGTCACTATCCGACGACCAGGGACTCTTATTTTGGGAGGTTTCAGAGGGTAAGATTAGAGGAGACTTAATTTTGCGAACTTCGGCATTTTCTGAATGCAAAGCGATATTTGATCTGTCTTCCACTTTATCTGACTGATTAAAAAGTGCCAATCCTGTTGTTTTCACAGGATCCTCTACAAGTAATCCATCATCTCTTACATCAGTCAAACTGTTCAATCCATCATCGTTTAAATCAGCACTATTCTTGGTCAATCTTCTATTATTCAATCCCATTTCATTGTGTCGAATCAGTCCAGTTGCCAAATCACATTGCAACTCATTCGCAACGCTGCTCTCTTTGGAAACGTTCAGTTTTCGGCCCTCGATACTTTCAATCCCCTCTGAAGAGCCCCATTTAGGCCACTCTGGGCTCCACTCAACAAAAGTATTGCTTTCTGCCTCTCCTTGAAAGTACTTTTTGGCCTCACAAAGGTCTGAAGTCTTTGAAATATTTGGATTGTCATGGGGCATGCTTTTCGTTTGATTGTGGTCAGTTTTGTGAATATTTTTGAAGCAGACAGATTGAGCGGACTCTGGTACTACAAATTGTAAATTCCATAATTCAATATTATATGAGTTTAAAAATATCTGTTTTTTGGTGTACAAGATTTATCATGTAGATTATGGATAGAACTTGATATAGTTGACTAAATGGTAACCTGCTTCTAACATTGATGCCCATTGGTCAATAATGTCATGCTTATTTAAAGTTACCATATTTAACAAGTAACCAATCAATGTGAGAAGTCTTTATACTAACCAACAGTGGTGTAACTACCGTGGTAGCAGCTACAGCAATGTTGCGGAGCCCGGGCGTGTTGGGGGCCCGGCCCGACCAAGAATAAAAAAAATTAGTGAGAACAATAAAATGATGAATAAGTTGAAGGCTTTTTAATATTGTATTTACTTGTATGTGTTATTCTCTATACTTGTAATTGTATGTGAAAATCTGTTACAAATGACTCTTGACTAAAAAAAAGATTTAAATAGAAAAAAAATAGTTTTAAGTTGCTATTTTTGGGAGCAAAAACTTGCTGTGGGGCTCGTGGTCAGATAGTTACGCCACTGCTAACCAATACAAAGTTGCTGAACAGTTCCTAACTTAATGTTACGTATTTTGTCATAATATTTTTATATTTTGAAAGTTATAATTTAGATGGTACCCTGTTGCCCGGTTTTGAATCGGAGAATTTTGTATTTCGCCAGACTGTCCATGAAAACATTAATCAATATTAACGTATTGGACATATACTTTGAAATTTTCTAATTAAGATTTTCTTTAAATACATACCACTGGATACAGTGTCATCTCCCGGACAAATCCAAGCTCCATTTTCATATCTACACACCTTCCCGCCACACCCAACGACCCCGCCATCCATTTCCCTGGCACTAGCCATCCCTCTACCGTATCCTCCTTTGGTTATGCCTTCAAAATATTTTCCCAGGCAAGATTTATCAAGAACCTTTTGTCTTGTAATCGTTTTATTAGTTCCCGAATTGCATATTCTTTCAGTGTTCAACCCACATTGTGGTGATGTTCTGATGTCATCACATGCCAATTTATCGTGTGAATTATCTGCATATACTATTTCTCTCTTCTTATCATGTACCATTCCTGAACTGATTACGTCGGCAGATCCTGTTACTACATCTCTTTTCTTTTTCCAAACATCATCATCGTCTGACAATGTATCAGTTTCTGATGAAGTGTCACTAGATGATGCTTCAGTCACAACTTGTGTTTTCTTTTCAATCATTTCCTTTTCAACAGCCTTCCAGTCTTCTTCCCTATTCTCCTTTCCCTTTAGATTTCCTCCCAATTTCAGCGTGACTCCAATGTGATCACTAGAATCTTCTGTATTTTCTTTCATCTCATTACTCAATGTAGTCCCTCTGCTTTTCTCATTACTCTCAGTGTTCCTCTCTATACTTCTCTCAACAATTTCCTCTATATTTTCTCTATCTAAACGCCTCTCAACATATTTCCCCTCCACACTGCCTCTCTCTATACTCTCCATCTCTACAAAATACCCACCTAAACACATCCCTCCCAAACACCCTTCTTCCAATCCATTTCCAGAGCTTCCAGTCTCGTTACTTCCTTTATTATCACAATCTCTTATTGCCTCTGTATATTGATCCTTACAAGCCTCTGTCTCTTTACCTATAACCATTGTCATCTCTGTCTCAATGCAATGTTCCTTTTTCCTTAGTGTACTCTCTTGTCCATCTCTTTCTTTTTCATCTGCACTTCCTTCCTCGATATTTTCTTCAGCTATATTTTGTACATTCTGTAGCTGCTGTACAAACTGCGACTGCTGTGCACTCTCCAGCTGTGCATTCTCAGGCAGCTGCAAACTCTGTAGCTGCTGCGCTTGATGCGCACAATGTGTCGCACAGCCAGCAGAACCAGCGTACGCTTGGTGAGTGTACGAGTAAGTGCACAACTCGACTGCTACACGCGCACTAGAGCTAGCTGTCTCCATCAGTGTGCTGGCTGTCTCTCTGATTGCCTGCACGTCCTCGTGAGCCACTTGGGTTATCTACACAAAAGTAAAGTTGCTAAATGGTGCAACAAGTAGTGGAAAGTCCAGAATTGTGCATTTTTCAGCAAATACGAGTGTTAATAAAACTCTCAGTCTAAAAAATTATTCATACGCTAATCAAGAAAGAGAAGCAAGTAAACTTTCAGGCAAAATATCACGATTATGGTAGAGAAGAGTCCATTCGTGAAGCAGCTAATAGTAACAAGTGAAGTTGTTACTAAAGGTGCAGCAAGTGACGATATTTAGAAGCTTCCTGTACCATCCGTGACATCGATGCTAGACACATTGAAGGCTAGCTGCACCCTTTACATTTTTAAAAGGCTGTTAATATGTCAAAGAGGATCTAATTAAAGAGTGCAAAAGGGATATTTAAAAGTTAACATAGACTGAAACTTAACCTCAATGAGACGTTCAAAGTTGCTTCTGGCATGATTTGTTAGCTGAACCAGGTGTTCATAATGAGTGGTCGCCTCCTCACACAGATTGGCTGCCTTATTGGCTATGTTAGCTAGGCTCATTACCTGTATTATCATCATCACCAGTAGCATCATCATAATTAGCATCATCATCTACATTATCATCATCATTAGCATCATCATAATCAGTGGCGTAACAACCTGACCACAGGCCCCACAGCAAGTTTTGGGACTCAGAAAAAGTGCCAACATAAAACCAATTTCACCAGTGACCTTTTTTTAGTCATTACTCTTTATTTGGCACACCATCACCACGTAAGCTTACTGCAATATTACAATTATAATTGTAACTAATAACTAATAGTAGCCTGATAAATAATTGCTCCCTAAATTTTTTTTATTTTGGGTCGGGCCCGGGCCCCGCAGCATTGCTGTAGCTGTTACCACGGTAGTTACGCCACTGATCATAATCATTCTACATCTATTCTACATCATAATAGACCATCATCATAATAATCATCGTAATCGTTTTACATTCGAGGTAGAGCGTACGCCTGCTGACCATGCACTTGGTCGCGGATTTATATCTCAGAGAATCCTAACAGATTTAAAGGTTCTACTTTAAAAATTAAATTTCAAATCATCCGGACTTTTCCTTTTTTGAGCCTGTATCAAAATCAAAAGCTCCCCCCTCCTTCTCCCCCCCCCCCCCCAGTTAAGATTTTTGTTGGGAACCCAAAAGTGTTTGAGTCGAGATTAAAATACTGGAAGTTGTTTTAAAAAAAGGGGGAGCGGGTTTCTAAAACCGACTGTACTCAGGGCCGGATTAACGCATATGGAGGCCTGGTGCCTAACTCATTTGTAGCCCCCCCCCATAATCCCCATCCCCCACCCCTGACCCCACCCACTCACACTTGTAATAGTAATAGTGTATTATTACCATATGCTTTAAAACCTTAATACAATATTCATAGTGGATCATGTTTTCAGAAAATCATACTGCAGTAGTTTTTACTTTTTACTCTAGAGTATACATTCATACAGTATAGTTCATGATACTTCATATACTAGGTAATTAGGTTATAGGCTTATAGTCCAATGTGGGGAAAGTTACTTAGTCAAATGAAAAGTTTATTACAAATTACGCGATATTGCCACTAGAAGTAGTAGTAGAAAGCTTTTCTAGTCAGTGGTCACTTTACAAAAATTAGATATCAAATATGGGCAACTCAAATTACACCATGATAACCACGACTCACGCGTCTAGAAATCTTTTAGCCGCGCTTTGCTAGCGGAAAATAAGTCAATGATATCATGAAAATCTAGTTCTCAAACTACTTCACATTCAATATTTAGCAGCGCCAGGTCTGCAACTCTTCGATGTCCCATAGTTGATCGCAAAGCATTCTTGTACTCGTTTATATATCAATGCAGATAAATAGATCAATGCAGGTCAATGCAGATAAATTATATTTATCTGCATTGACTATATTTACTATGCAGAGAAAAGTTTATCTTGTTTAAAACTTCAAAAAGAGAATTTCGTTAAACCGGAATACACAATAAAACATAAAATAAAATAATTTAATATTCAAAACATAGGCTTACATGAATAGTGTCAGTAGGGCCAAATTGTGGTCGAAATATAATAAAAACTGTTACACAAACCTTGCCGTGTTCTTGATTTTATAATTACATTATACAATAGCACTTTATTTTAAAAGTATGGAACGAGTGTTTAATGTAAGATCTAATACAGTACGAAGTTATTATTATTATTATTAGTTATCCAAATCTCATGCTATGTGTGATATTGTGCGTGCGGTCTAATAAACTTAAGCATTCAATTACATGTATAGATGTACTTTATCTGTATTGACAACATTTATTCTGAGAAAATTTTCTCTTCTTTAAAACTTCAAAGAGAGATCACTCCACACGAGGTCATAAATTTCAGTCCGCTAATACGAATACGTAGGCTCATTTAATATGCAGAGAAAAGTTTGTCTTATCTAAAACTTCAAAGAGAGATCACGTCACAAAGAGGTCAGAAATTTGAGTGGACTAATATACGATTATACAGCGATATACGGTAGACATATAACAGAATTAAAATTGACGCATTTATCAACAAGTTTCTCCTGGTTCTCCCTTTACAATTGAAAATGTAATATAAATGATAAAAAAATTATACCTCCTATTTTTATAGGCCCCCATCAAGTGGTAGGCCTGGTTCCATGGAACCACTGGCTCCATGGTTAATCCGGCCCTGACCGTACTGACTATTGTTGAAATTGTTGAATTATGTAAATCTATTGAATTTCATTATTGCTGTTACATACTATGATGTAAATTAAAATACATTAAGAAAATATAAAGAAATAATTGTTTACATCAATGAATACATGAGTTACATTCATGCTTACTTATCTACCGTTAACTTTTTGGAATATAATTTTTTCAATTCTCCTCTAACATACAGGTTTTGTAAATTTGTTCTTACCTTGGCGCATATGTCTTCACTGGTTTGTTGAGGATTTGAATTCAGTTTCTTTCTCGTCGTATCATCATTATCATCATTTTTATCATCATTTTTATCATCATTTGAATTCGAAAACATCTTAAACTCTATGCTATTACTGAAATGTTCTGCAAATATCTAAATGGTCTTTAAATATAAAAATAATTAAATTATGATTAGACAGTTCATAATCTGAATTTTAGTAGGGGGGGAGGGAGGGGGGGGCATATAATAATTATAATTAAAATCATATTGTATAATAAATAAGTGCAAATAAAATTTATTATATATGTTGTATCAACTGAATTTTTATTTGCCAATAGTGCCTACTTGAATAAACTACTATTTAAACAATATTTTATTCTGCTCTGAAAATTGTAAATTAAATTTTATTATCTGTTAAATGATTACAACAACTGTTATTGAATTAATCATTAAGTCAATCTTATTTAGAATACATTTCTACGTTTAATCGATAATTATAAATAATTTAAATTACAATTCGCTGACAGTATTTCTAATAAAATTTCTTTAGTAGGCCTACGATTCATTCACTCTTTACTGTGATGTCATAGAAATAAAAAAAGCTTAATTTATTGTTTTTAACCTGCAATCTTTTTACGGCCCCGGACTATTAATTCTTAGGGTGAGGGTTGGGGTCAGGATTTGGGTTAAGGTTAGGATTGAAGTTAGGGTTAGTACTAGATTTATTAAAAGAATGAACTTTTGTATGGTTAGTCTATTCGAGTTTAATTAATTTTAACTTCATGGATTCTATATTTGAAAGATGTCTCAGACGCAGCTATCAATTTAAGCGTCTTACTAAAGGGCGCAACAAGTAAGAGATAGTCAGCTTTCACTGGAATCAAACCTAGATCGAAACTGTCGAGTCCGGCGCTCTACCGATTCACCAATGAGCATCAAGAAATGTGTAAATTATTGACTTAAACTATTGTATTTAAATTGAATGTATTTTTTTACTAACTTATTACTAATGTACTCGATTTATTGCAGTTTTGTAACCCGTTATGAACTGTGTATAAACCAAGTGATGAGTGAACGCTTCAACTATGATAAGAATCAAGCGTTCACTCATCACTCGGTTTCTACACACGCACGAGCACTACTATGATTCTTTGAGCTGAACTACTATGGTTCTTTGAGCTGATGTGACATTAATAAGCGACAACAAATTTATTCGTAAAAAACAAACGCATTGCATGCATTTACAAATATTTTATTTAATATTGTAAACTTTTAAAAATTCAACGCCTAAAACAATTAATATTTTAAACCAATTAATTTCGTACAAAAACATTTAATAAATTAAAAAGAAAAAACAACAGAAAGAGACCTCAATATCAGGATCAAATTTAGAAAATTTGAAATTTTTCAGCCAGAAGCAAGGGGGTAACCCCTCCCACAAGAACGGGAGGGGTCGTATAATTAGACATCCTTTTTATCTTTAGGTAAAAATCTCAACTCAGCAAAAATAATAATCCTGAATTAATTTTTTAAACACAACGAACTATAGCATCCGGACAAAATGGCTTAGAATACATTACCCGATAAAATGGCCCAATTAATTCATTTAACAACCCAAACATTAACCTTAATACTAGCACTAACCCCAACTCCAATTTTATTTCAGAATTTTAATTCTAACACATGTTATAACTCAAACCCTAATCCTAAAGGTTAAGTTGAGGCCGGTTTAACGGGGCGGTTTGATAGGTCACGAAAAACAAAAATACAATAAAACTGGAAATTTAAACTAAAATTTCGGTACTTTAAAAATATTTAAACTAATTGTACAACGGTGGGGGGGGGGCTGGGGTATATCTACCCTTGCTTTCAAATTTGATCCTGCAATATTAACTGTGTTAAGAAATGATAGCAATAGATATTTCAAATAATAAATATAATCACAAAATGAGAATTTATTGCCTAAATATCTCCCTCTCTCTCTTTCTCTCTCTCTCTCTCTCCCTCTCTCTCTCTCTCTCTCTCTCTCTCTATCTTCCCCTCTCCCTGTATGACCTTGGAATGACCTCTCACCCCCCTACACTAAGCTAGCCTTGTCCGTATCAGGGTCAAAAGGTTGCAGCAGATATTGAGAGAACTTTCTGATGTGCTCCGTGCCTCTCAACTCGTGTTCCATAAGAGGCAGCTTAGTCACGTGAAAGTCTTCATACAAGTCCTCTATCTAATCATCAGGTGGGGAGAGAACGAAGAACAAAAAAAAAGAATAAGAAATATTAGAGGTTTCAATCAAGCACCACCACCGTAGCTATTAGATCAATTAACTTGCTCAGTAGTGAAGCGATTAGAGCACAAGACTCAGATGCAACAGGTTCAGATTCGAATCCTGAATAGCGCACTATTGAGCTAACTTGCTGTTGCTGCACCCTTTAGTAAAACGTTTTAATTGACATCCTTGACATCGTTTATATCCTACAGTAATCCATGACGTTAACTTTCTGCACCCTTTAGCAAGAAAGAAAGCAATTTCACCTATTCCAAATGTCACAGTGACTAGATAAATCATTAACATTTTAATTTAATAAATAAATTTTAAGTAATCCAAACGACATTTGAATAGAAGCAAAATTCAATTGAACCGGTCCTATACCTGGTCTAGATATTTAGCCTGTATTTTACCACGTGCCTCGCACATCTTGCATGCTTTTTGTCCCTTTGGTAGTAGAACAAGTTGATTGACGATGACATTGTGAGTGTCTATGTTGGACTTGGTTAGTTCTTGTACAAGTCTCTCTGTCTCATAGAGAGACAGAAACTCAGCAATGCAAACACAGACAAATGTCGTCTGATCCTAGACAGACACACAGACAGATAGACAGACAGACAGACAGGTAGAGATAGGATGACAGGAACTCAGCAATACAAACACAGACAAACGTTGTCTGATCCTAGATAGATAGGCAGACAGGTAAATAGACAGACAGACAGAAATAAAGCTCTTGTTGCACCCTTTAGTACTAAAGCAGTAAAACTGACTGGATTTTTGAACTGTTCATTGACTTGTTTAATGACTGGTAGAATCTCTTCCAGTTTTCTTGTCATATCATCTGTGTTGACTTCAGACATACCCATCATGCTGGAAATCTAGCAACATTATCATCATCATTATTATCATCATCATCATCATCATCATTCGTATCATCATCATTGATATCATTCATCATAATCATTCTCATCATTACCAGCATTCATTATTATCATTAAACATCATCATCTGTCATCATCATTCTCAACTTTATCATCATCGTTTTAATCATCATAATTGAATAATCTGACATTCTTCTGATGTACCCTTCTCCCGAGCCTACAGTTTATTGAATTGTTAACTAATCTTCTTCATGTACCCTTGTGCCCAGCCAATAGTCTACTGCCTTGCTCCAATCTTCCATCCTCAAGTACCCTTATACCAACTCTGAATGCTAATAAGAAAGATTAATTTGTCAATTTAAGCGTTTTACTAAAGGGCGCAACAAGTTAAGTTTAACGTCTGGATTACTGTATTATATTAACGACGTCTCAGACGTAGCTGTCAATTTAAGCGTCTTACTAAAGGGTGCAGCGAATTACATTTAATTTGATTTGTCTTGGCCTATTGACAAAACACAATAGACATTTTATACTGTTCTATTATATTATATGTATTATTGCAAATATAAAATACTTTTCACCTGAGAAATGAATGGACTGATTTGGTTTTTAAGTTTAAGTATTTTACCTAAACCCTTCTCAACCACGGAGGGAAAACTTAGCAGACGCAAAGTGTGACCAGTGGGTGCAGTATCAAATACGACGACGGAAAAATTCATACTTTTTACCAGCCTGTTTAAATACAGAAAGTTAGGCTCGGGAGAAGGGTACGTATAGAGATAAATAGGCTCGGTAGAAGGGTACATGAGGAAAATATTTAAGAGAAAGTAGGCTTGGTAGAAGGATACATCAGGAAGATTGATAAGAAAAAAATAGGCTTGGTAGAAGGGTACATCAGGAAGGAAGATCAAGATATCAGACAATAAACTGAAGACTTTGTAGAAGGATACACCAGAAAGAAAAAACAAAAAAACGAGTCGTAATCTTGATAAAACAATAGAAAACAACAGAAAAATAGCATGTAGACTTGGACGAAGAGCACACAATGGAATATACAGCATTTACGAGCATTTAGGCTTGGTAGAAAGAATTTTATTACATTAATACGCAATACAATAAAACAACAAAGCTTGAAGCTCGGTAGAAGGGTACGGACTCACTTCATAACTTCAGAGTAGCTCATTGCTTCATCTATACCAGGCAGCGCTTGCATTATATCTTGCATCATTGCACGTCCTATACCCATTGCGCCTAAACATCCATCAATTAATTAGTCCATTAATTAATCAGTTAATCAGTTTGTTTATTAATTATTGTCTGAGATATCGTTTATATAATACCGTAATCCAAGACGTTTAACTTATAAAGTATACTAGATATATATACTTACTTTGTTCATCAAAATATTCATCAGGCAGTTCACCCATCCCAACATTGGGATCTATTTCCTAAACAACACAATACATCATTGCACTATTGCAAAAAAAGATTAAGGAACAAGAATCTACATTGTTGTTACTCAATCTTACTCTCTCTTATGTACCCTTCTCTCAAGCCAACAGCTTTTTTTTTGCAGCTTCTTCGTTTCCCAGATCTTCCCAAGGGCTGTACCCTTCTCTCAAGCCTCTATGGTCGTGAATGTACCCTTCTCCCAACCCTAATCGTGCAATCCGCACCTACCATTTGATGTACCCTTCTAAAAAGCGCGCAGTAAACTACACACCTACCATGGCATGCAAGTTTTCAAAGCCTCTCACTTTTGTCGGCACTTTAGAAAACTTTTGATCAAATGCGTCTGATATATTATGAGCAGGGTCAGTTGATATGATTAACACTGATTCTCTCACTTTAGATAATTGTATGGCTAGACTGCAGCTGTAAGTGTAACAAATCATTTCTAAATAATATTTATAAAATATACTAGTGCAATATAGTAATAATACCGAAAACCACCAACCATCTACAACCACAACCTCCATAATAAATCACCACC
>JAQIXG010001937.1:0-19446 GCA_034700105.1 Oconnorella tubifera | reverse complement strand
GATTACACCTCTAGAAACCATAACTTAAAACATTAAATTTGATGTTTAATGTTTTAAGTTTTGGTTTCTAGAGGTGTAATCTTTTGTACTACTTTGTGTTTAAGAAAGTTCTTAATTCAGTTTTGATTGCTTTATTTTCTGTTAATAATTGTTCTTAACTGTTAATTTTTATAATATATTGTATAATTTACTTTTAATTCTTGAATTCGATTTTATTCTGTTTAATAATTGTTGATTACGAACATTAAAGTCTTAATATTTTCCTCCACAGTATAAATAATCTTGGCCAGGTGTTTTATCTTATTTATCTTATATATTGTGTTTTTATATTTGTCTGTTTGGCTGCCATGTATGCACCTTGTATTAAATATTTGAGAGATGCAAGTTTTGTTTTGTGTTGGCCATTATACTTGATGTTAGTTTAGTACGTTTTTTCATTTATAATAGTTAAATTTAAATACTTCAATATAATATATTAAACATTAAATGTGTAATTATATATAAAATTGACCCGTTGAGATACGTACTTGCGGTGTTTTGTATAAATATTATATGGCAGATGTTTTTGATATACGATGTGTAATCTTTCAGTGTCCTCAATGGCAAATGGTTTTCATGATGGTAACGCGTTACAAGGCTCTCTGTCACCAGGAAATGTCGCTAAGATGTCGTCAACTATACGATCACAGCTACACGCAGCAGTGCTAGCGGGAGATCACTCGACATTGAGTGATCTTGTCACTAAACACAAACCTGACTTGAATGAGCCAGTGAAGGATAAGGAATATCTGCTACATTTTGCAATAGAGAGAGATTACGAAGGTATTATGTTAAAGTTATAATTTATGAAATAATTGTTTTATTATTCTTCTTAAAGATGTACAGTTTTATGTGCTGTATATTTATTATTGTAATGTTATTCTTAAAGATGTACAGTATATGCTGTATATTTGTTATTGTAATGGCATTGTTTTATAATAATTTAAAGTCATTGTTAAGTAATCTTAATTGCTTGATAATGACTTAAAACATTGAAACATTGTTTGTTATCTTAACAATGTTTCTTCTTAAACTTGATATTGGATCTTTATATGAACTTTTGATACATTTTTGTTATTATATCATTTATATTGAAATAAATAACTTTTTCAGATTTTTTCTTGTCTCTTTATTATTTGTAACGTATTTGATATCGCTTTTACAATTAATTCATATTTGATTGAAAGGATATAAATATCTATTTCATATATTTTCAATGATTGTTTTATTATTAAATTAAAGTAATATATCCGTTTCTTTGCCGTTATTCATTTTCATTTTTTTTTGTGAAGACACAGGCGAATACGCGATATAAATATTATACAATATCAATTTAAATATTTTCAAAATATTTTTAAAGATTGCGTAAAGCTGTTGCTTGATAATGGAGCTGATCCTAATTTAAGACGTGAAGATCAGAATACTGCTCTCTGTGTAGCGGCCTCTGAAGGTTCAACAAGGCGAGTATTTTCTCTTATCGTCTTAATTCTTATTTCTTTATTGTTTGTTCTTAGAACTTGTTAGATACTTTAATGAATATATATATTATTATATTTCTATGTATAATATATTTGTAATATGTATAATATCATATATGTATTTCTATTGATAGTATTGATTGATTTTAAAATTAGTCATGAACATTTTACTTTATTCAGATGTGCCTGTCTCCTATTGGACCACGGCGCTCATATATCAGCGGTGAATCAGTCCGGTTTGAATGCTCTTCATATTGCAGCTAGTAACGGTCACTCTGATTGTTGTCTTGTTCTACTGGATCATGGAGCAAGAATTGATGCTCTTACTGGAGTTAGTATTTCACTTATTTCATTTAAATAGTGTATAATGTATTGCGTGTATTATGCGTAAGTTTGATTAAAGGTATTTAAGTTACATTGCTGCTCTGGTGCCAATTACGATCTGCGGGTAAAAAATTTACCCTGTGGAATATCGCCAGTGTATTGTCAGTTTATCGAATGAATATTTTTGAAATAAAATTGATAAAATGTTTTAAAGTTGAAACTTTAATCTATTGCGAAGTAATCTCAGTCACAAATTGTAATGTCTTGATAAGAGTAGGATAACCCAGTCAGTTTACATCTGAGAGTAAAAAGTTGATCTTTTGAGATTTTTTTCTTTCAGTCAAATACAGTCAAAGAACAACCTCGAAAAACTCATTTAAAAATATAATATATACTTTGAGCTAATGTTACTTAATGTTTCAGACCAATTGGACAGCTTTACATCTGTGCATCAACTCGGGACATAGCGATTGTTTAGAAGCACTCCTTAGTCATCAGCAGTTAAACTCAAAGAGAACAAGTGATCACGTGATGAGTACGCTACTCAATGATGTCATCAATATGGTGGACAAAGATGGATGGACAGTTGCTCAGTTGGCTGCCATTAATGAGTCAAAGGTTAGAGTTTGTTATTAAAGTTTTGTTCTATTACTAAAAATATAGATATTATACAGAGTTGTGACATGAAGCAATAATCAGCCAGTAGTGACTAAACTTAACTTTAGTAAATGTTCTAGTCTTTTTTGCATCATTGAACATACTCTAATGATGTATAATATAAAACTAAAGCGGATTAAACGCAGCACGTTTAATGAAATATTGCGATTATATGATTCTTTGAAATTAACTCTGTAATGACTGATCTAATTTGTAAACTGATTATATTAATGAAAGTTGACATTTGTGCAATTCTGTAGGATTGTTTGGAGGTATTATCAAAGCACAGTCGCTTGGATGTTGAGCACAGAGATAAATGGAATCGCACAATGCTTGATCTAGCTTCTCCAGCATGCAAACAGTTTCTCTTAAATATTGGTTAGTATCTCTTTAGACTCTTTATTTCATCAATTCTCTTCTAATGTGGTGGCTCAGTTGGTAGAACATTTTTTACCAACTAGTGAGTAGTAGATTTGATTCTTGTCAAGATCAATAAATTGATCAAACTAAGAATATTTAAAGTAATATACAAAATATTAAAAGTAAATGAATGATTCTATTGCGTGATACCTAGTCAACCAGGTATTTCATCGGATAAATTATTGTGTTGTGTGTGTAACTGAGTGCTTCTTGACATCACAGCAGTGCATTGTTTTAGTTTTGTATAGGCCTTTCTGCACTTTATATAGCTCTTTAGCGTTTGATCAATTTTAGATTAAAATATTATTATTAAATCATGAAAACTGCAGAATATAATAGATTTATTTCTTGGCAATACCAAATCAGTTTATCTTTATTGCTTTTCATATATTTGCGCTTATAATCCCAAAGGAACAGTTTTTAGCAGATTTTGTTAATAGCCAATGTTTAATATAATTTTAACTTGATTTCTGCTTAACTAATTTATGATTATTGGTCATCATCTTTTTCATAGATATACGCTCTAGAAATGATATCTTGATATTGATTTAATATTTGATGCTATATGATTGAATTCACATAAGTCATTCTATAGTCTATGTTATGCTGATGCTAGGAACGAACTACTAAGGAACTTTTATCTTCGATTAAAAACTCATGACTTCTCATGTTTCTAGATAACAGACAAGAGTTGCAGTGTATCGTTACAGTAGAGTTAATGTCTCCTCCCAACTCTGATGACATTAAAATGAGTCCAAGCAGACGATCTCCTTCCATTGAACTGACGAACGTCGTAGTTGGCACAGTGGTGGTGTCCAAGGATATGAAATGGATGGAACTGGAAGAAAAACTGGGAATGGTCTTCCTCAATCACATCAGTGAAATCAGCATTGGTCTGAGAACTAAGAAAACGAGTAGATTGGATGTGGACTCACCAGATGCTCCTAATCCTTTCACTTTAGGAATAACACTCAGCAGCGTACAGTACTATTCCATAGGCAAGTTTTTGTTGTTTTAAGGAGAATTTTGTGCTGTTATTTTTCTGGGATATACTATTGATTTAAGTTTCGTATTGTCTGACATTAATGGTCCAAGTGGATTTTTCTGGCTGCTTTATGATCGAATTGTTCACTTGTCACTTTGTTTTGATATTATTAACTGAGTTCACTCATCACTTGGTTTGAATATAAATATTGACATATAGTGTTAATATATTAATCTATAAGGTAATTTATATAATTAACTTTTTATTTATATCATGAATTTGTTTATTTAGGTCGTTACCATTGGTCCCCTGGTATGGCAACAGAAAAATCTCCTCTCGATACTTTGTCTGGTTTCAGTACAAGTTCAATTAACATCCGACTTTTTGGTTAACTATTGTATTTTATATTTCATCTTAATTTTATTTTTTAATAAAATTAAGATTTTATTTTATTTGTATTTATTTATGAGTTTAGCATTTAATTATAAATTAGTTTTTTAATATTTTAGTAGATTATGTTCTTAGCATTGTCTTTTGACTGTTAAATGGACATAATACTTCTTAAATATTGCCTGTATTTTTTTTAATAATCTGTTGTGTGTCTTTATTTATTAAATTTAACAATTCAATGTTTGTTTCATGCTGTAACATTAAATTGAGGCTAAGTTAGTTTGATCTTAAGTTGACTCTCCTGGTATTTCTGTGATATAGTTGTTGAATATATGCAGTGTAATGTATTGCTTACTCAAAGTGCAGCAAGTTGATGAAATATTGTAAACCACAAACCAATATCTATCAATTGTAGATCATAATGCAGAAATACTGAAAAATCAAATATTACGTGTTTTTGTAAGTTCTGTTAAATAATCAAGTTCAATCTAAAGTTAGATTCGTTGTTATTGGTTTTGATTAATGAACTTATAAAGAATACTTTGAATAGTTTTAGAATTTATCTATCTGTGACAAAGATTATAATCTTTATTGTAATTGGCAACATATAGTATTTATACTATTTGCGTAATTGTTTTATTTAAATATTGAATGTTTTGTGTGAAGGAGTTGATAATAATTATCACGATAGTTTGGCGTACGATACTTTGATACCGGTCTCTGTGCTACAAAACTATTTACGATTGGTAAGAAAATCAATGACGTCTAGTTTTATGAAATTTTATAAAGTAAATAATAATCATTTTCTTTAGATTAGAGGCTTCAACTACTTGTTGTACTAGTTGTTCAGAAGTGATCCCTGAGTGATCTCTAAGTCACCATAATGATCTAATGATGCAAGCTTTAATTGCTTTTCGCAACTATTCCAAACCAAGAGCAATTAGCGGACTTCATTAAGAATTGAGTCTTAATTCATCACTGGATTTCTCTGAATGAAATTCTTAACTTTACATTATCACTGACTTTGTCTTGTGATGATCCAATGTTAACGTTGCGTGATTGACTCATTGCCTGTCAATAATCAATCAATAAAAGTTTAACGCCTGTTTAACCGTCGAATGACGATGTCGCAGATGATGTCGCCTGTCACTATATAGCCTTTTTACTGATGTTACGGTGACTAATAAGCTAGCAGAAAACATACTTTTCAAATATGTGTATGATTTTTATCTGTGTGCAGATGGAGCAGTATCGCTGTGTAGTCTTCTACGGCCCGAAGGGCATGGGCAAAACTAATCTTGTTAAGAAACTTGTTCAATGTATTCAGGTCTGATGTTGTTTTTACATAGGTTTTGTTTGATAAATTTCTACTTCATGAACAAAAATCAAATCAAGCTTTAGATATTCTGGTATTTTGATTGACAAGGATAATTGTGTGCATTGATTTAAAAAAGTCAATTATCTACTTTTTCTTGGGTTTAGTTCATCTATTCATCTAGTTCATTATATTTCACTAAATAAGATTTTTTGTTTAAATAAAGTGAAAATTCATTTTATACTTATTTCTCAGTATAAAATGAATTTAAATGAACTTTTGTTTCATTAATGAGTATAAATTCATTTTATACTTATTCTGCAGCATCTTGTAGGCATTATTTTTATCTTAAATTATATTGTATTATTGTTTTATTTTTTATAATCTTTCACTTTTTCTACTGCCTGAGAGACGATTAGTTTTTGTTGCTTTTTTTTAGAAATATTAGTTATTTGAAGCTTTCAAATAAATAACTTAAATAAGATTTACTTTTCTCAGAATATTCTATTGAAATTGTAGTTAAAAGAGAAACAGTCTGGTATTGCAAGCGAAGTGACTTTCTTTAAACTGACTGAAAGTTTTACTAGAAAAGATCTTCTTAAGCTGCTTATTGATAAAGGTATGACATGCTATGAGTTTAACTTAGGTTGACTTTGATGTTACAATAATATTAAATATAAATAATGTCATAGAAATTATTGATATATTATAGATACAATTGAAAATAAAATATTAAACAATTATAAACAGATATTACATCAAGCAATAATAGCACTTGCAACTGTTCACCAAAGAATATATTTTATTTAAAGCTATATTAAACCTAATAAGAATAGATAATAATAATAATTCATGATAATAATTATAGATGAATTAATAATTAATTAATTATTTAAATTTTAATTAATTATTATTAATTTCAGATTTTAATAATTATCGTTTATTCAGTAATTGATGATATTATGAAAATATTACTAATCGATTCCGCTTACCGCTCTCTTCAAAGTTCAAATTTATTTAATTCTTTCATATAAAAAGAGCGATTTGTGTTGATTTGACATAAAATAAACTACAAGTTCTATAAAATTCTAGGTTGTCTCGTTTCATCTTCAATACAAGCATTGCCTTCATCCGCTCCTATACTTGTACTGGATGATTTTTCTAAAATATCAGTCGCAGAAGTTTTTAAAGATATACAGCCGGCTGTGGAGACAAGAGGAATTGTTAATCAGATCAATATTAAACAGGGTGAGGTTTTACTTTTATATTTTTATAAATCATTGTATATTATTCCTTTTGTCTTTATGTTTGGAAACAAAGTTTGTGTATGATTGGCTAGTCCCACCAAAAGAAGAGTTATTTAACACTCCGTTGCTGTGTTATAGTAGTGTTACAATAAGATAGAAATAAATAAATTGAGCTTTTGCGGGGAGTTTCAATATTTAGCAACAGTCTGGCAATGTAGGTATAATATTTAAAGTTTTCTGAAAATATATTTTGAGTGATTCTCATTCATCATTTACATAACGATGCGTCTTGAAGTTGATCTAATTTTAGACTTTTATTGAAGAAATATAAATCTAGTATTTTCACTATATCATAGGGATTGAAATATGATTGATTTATAGATGGCCAAGTTGGATCTGCTTCTTATTACATGCATCCTAATTGTTATATATTTGGAACAATGGACAGACCAAGGTATATCTATTTTATCTTTACGTTTTATCACCAAGTATATGACGGTTAAGTTTTAATAAATTTATGTCATATTTTTAAGCAATGTTAAATTGTCGATTGAGAAAATGTTATATGTGTGCGGATGATATTTTAGGCTGTATATATATTTCTTATTGATCATATATTCATGTATATCAATATATGACAATTACAGTCTAATCTTACGAATTACAATGTATATCAATATATGAGAATTACAGTCTAATCTTACGGAGAGAATTTCGCAGTGAATATTAAGTCTTACAATTTAATTTATATGTTTCAATCAATTACAATTCAAATATTTAACTTTATGGTTTTATTATGTTTATTAAATATGCAAGTAAATCGTGCAATTATCTAGAAATACATAGTGTCTCTTCATTTACCTGTGATAGTGTTATGCGTTTTCTATCCACAAAACATGTTTTTTTATTTATCCAATGTAGGCCTACTACTGCTTGCGACAATAAAATATATTTTTCCCTTGTAATTCTCCGGGCTCCCTTTTCTGTATGGAGATGGCGAAAGGGAAGGAAATATATTTGTTATTTCTACAAGGAATGCTGCAACCCTAATTGTGTTGTTGATTTTAGATCAACTGGTCTAGAGCTATCTATACAGCAAAGATTTAAATGGGTTCAACTGCGTTGTGATCAAGAGCCAATGAGATATCTTCTTCATCGTCATCTTCTTCGTAGACTCGCTCATAACTTCTCTGGCTCTATTCCACTGCCTGATAACTCCATCTATAAGGTTTCATATTACTGTACTTGTGCGAATATTTGCCATTTGGTAATTAATATAATTCGAAAACTTTGGTATGTTTACTTTGTTATTCTGAAAGTCCAATTACTGAGCCAATGTCCTGAATTTAAACATTTGTCATTTGACACATGTAAAGTTATAGAAGTGCATGACAAGTGGACATATTCATGCTGTGCTGAAAAATCATTCAATTCTGTTTATGTTTGTGTTTGGCTGTAGTCTTTGTTTGCGAGACTAAACAAACACTTGCTTGTGTTTGTGCTTCAGTCTTTGCTAATAATCTTATAGTTTATTTCTGTTGATAGGCTGTTGAGTGGGTAATCTGTGTGTGGCAACGCTTAAACGATGGCCTGGCAAAGCTTGGTCTACTTGACACTGTATTTGGTCCTTGCTTCTTTCTTACTTGTCCAGTGGAAGCGAATAAACCTAAATCTGTTCTCAGGTAACTTTGATTTGCTTGCTTCTAAGCATCGCATTAACCTAATTGATTTATATGGGTTCAAATGATGTTTAATAGTAAATGGTTACTCAAATATATTATAGAAATATTCCATCATTAATAGATAAAGTTGGTATTATAAAAGATAGCAATTTCATGCACTGAATGTTTGAAATCTGAGTGATGAATTTCAAAGGTAAGACTTAGTGCTTATTTATAAATTTATTATTTATATCGGCATTTTGAAGTCAAAATATAACGTAGCTTTAATGCATTAATAAACAGCAATTCATTGACCATTCTGTAAACTCAATTGTTATCTAAATAAATGTAAAGAATAAACTTGTCTAACAATGATTCTTACAATTGATATGAATATTTTATTCTAAAGTTTTTACAATTTTTATTAAGTATATAAAATTTGTACCTTAGCTATATTTATCTTTATTATATTAAACAATTAACTAATTAATTTTTATACTAGTTATTATAATTCCTCAATTAATATTTGATGATTGTGATTATTTTAAGATGGTTAAGCATACAATGGAATAACGTGATTGCTCCCGCTATAAGTGCTGCTGTTATAAATGGCTCAGCAAATAGTGATGTCACTGGTGGTGGTCAACAGAAGGTTGCCAGTACTGCTCTTTATGTTCTCATGCAGAGAGCTGTTGTGTCTGGGTGTCCACTCTCTGGGCAAGGTATTTTACATATGAATTTAATTAATGGTGAAGTTATGTTTAATGTCTGGATTACTGCATTATATGAATGTTGTTGAAGACATTGCTGTCAATTTAAGTGCCTTGCTAAAGAGTACATCTAGTTAGAGAAAATAATGAGCTATCCGGAATTTGAACCTGGACCTACAGATTTTGAATAGAGAGCTCAAACTACTTCTCTAACGGGAGTTGACAATACATTACTACACTACATTTAATTAATTATGCTACAACTATCTGTAGTTATATCATAAAACTACTTTTTGTTGTTGCAGGTGTTGTTGCAATTGAGCTTGACTTTTATATTTTTTGTGTGTATTTATAGTTATAACATATTTATATATTTTGTCTGTTTTTGCTGGTAACTTAGTTTAGTGAACAAGCTTGTGTATTGTTGCAACATTACTTTATGTTTCATATCACCCATTTTCTGATAAAAATTTCACATTTTAAATTGCTTAATTTGACTTCATAGTTCGCACTTCGATGTTTAGTTTTTACATGAATCATAATCACATTTGATAGATTGGCTGTTTGTGCGGAGGGTGTGTGGCTTTTTGCTTGATCCTAATGTGATAGATGCCTGTGACATTATTCCTTGATTCTAAATGCACTTTAATCTTTACAATTACTCGTATTTCTTTTCTTCTTGTTAATAATAATTTCAACTTATCAGTGAAATAATTCATGAAACGAAGAACTGATATTGATAAGTATGATCTTGTTTAGAAAAGGAACGCTATTTCTCCACATTTCAAGGCAGTAATGATTTGGACATTAAGATACGTGGGGACAAGAAGGAGACTAAACAGACAGCCTCAGCTCCAGGGATCCAGTCACTGGCTTCTATAGAGGGAAAGAAATCATTGACAGGTTCAGAGGAGAGAGTCACACATTCCAGTCTGGAATCTGTCAGTGAAAGAATCAGATCACAAAACATGTAAGGAAAAGCTTGTATTTAAATCTATGTTAAATTGATGTTTCATATTAGTTGACTGTAAATTGAATTTATATACATGTGTGGGTTTTGTAATGTTGCATCAATGTAGTATTTATTTAATGTTAAATAAAGTTAATATGCATATTAGTTTACATTGACTGTAAATGAAATTTATATATATGTTTTTCGTAAAATTGCATCAGTGGAATACAAATTAATTTAATATAGATGATGATTCAAACTGCAGGCATTAACTATACACCAGTAGTAGGTCTATTATTAGGTGTGCACTGTTAAACAAGTATAGAAACATTTAGGTTTGCTGACATTTGCCCCCCCCCCCTATCATTTTCCTCCCACGTGGACATTGCCCTCTTGGCTTTTAGGATTTAAAGTTTAGCTTACGACATTTGCTGTCCTACATTCAGCATTTACTGTACTAGGAGCTAATTTGTATATGGCTCTTGAATGAAACTTCAGAACAATGAGTTAACTGGATTGTAACTGTTAATTTGTTTATTAAGTTATTTGCTACCTTGTTTAGTTTATTTAATATTAATTAAAGTTGCTATTTTTCAGTTCAAGACCTTCATCAGATCCTACAAAGATTGACACAAGAACCAGCAGCATCACTGACAGCGAATCCATCGATCTTAAACTTATTGGTATGTCCCCGTTAAAAATTTCCCTGACAGATAACTCTCAAACTGACGGAAAATTTTCTGGCTTATCTCCCAGATCTACTGACAACCAGTCTTTGTATAGAAATGATAATCGTCTCTCTCCATCGAGACCTACCGTTAGAAAAACACCGGATGAATCTTTTCCTTCTCCTCAGCATTCTGTTATCGTAACCCAACCGATACGTTCGAGTAGTCCGATGATGTCGCAACAGTTGACGGAATCTGGTTCTAATATGTCCAGTAAGAGATCAAAGTTTTTTAGCGAAGTTTCAAACAGAGAGACCGCCACGATGTTATCCCCTCCCAGTGAACAGTGGCGACGAGCAGTCAGTCCAAGTCCAGATATGCTCGCGTCAAGGAAAGATTTGGGGCAGTATGATAATATAAAGCGTTCACCGAGTCCTTCCATTGATATGTTAATGAATCGTAATGCGGTTAAGACTGACACTGTAGCGCAGAGGTATAAAGAGAGAATGTTATCGGCTAATAGTTCCATGGATAGTTCGAGTAAGAGGCTCGATGTTAAAGTCATTAATCCAGTTAAAGTTTTGCCTCTTTCAAGCATGCTGGGTGGCAGCTCAGTTGGGTATAATCAGCAGAAATGAGGTATTGAAGATGAGTGCCGTTTTAGTGTTCAAGAAAATGAAGTGACTGAGTTGTGTATGAATCTTGTTACGATTTCAGTTATCCTTTGCGTAATAAAAAAAAGAATATTGTTATATATAAGTACTGATGGCATGTGTATGTTGTAGAAGATTAGCTTGATTGCATGCGATTGTTTATGTATTTTAATGTAGATTAGTGATATACAGTATATATTATAGATGCATAGCAGTAAAATGTAAAAATGTTAAAAATTGCACATTATATTTATTGGTAAGAAAATCGTGAGACTGTAATTGTGTATAATGAATTTGAATCAATGTTTAGACATGTTGTCAACAAATGCCTTTATGAATATTTATTAGCGCTAAACTAGTAATTCACAGCTTTTGTGTAACTTCATATTATTCAGTATTTGGCAGATATTTCATTGCACTCTTTTCTACAGTACTTTACTAAATTTTGAATGTCTGAAGTTTAATGTTGGGGTATATAGAAGATTATTTTGAATGTGGGTCATTGAAACAAGCTGTAATAATATAATTACATCACTGTATATATTTACATATGTTATTATGTGTATGCTTGATTTCCTTGCATGACCTTTTTCCGTACTGTATCTGTGTGTTTGTAGCATGCTGAATAAATTATTGAGTAACATATTGTTCATAGACAATACTATAAATTAAGATGAAAGTTAAAATTTAAGCATTGCGAAATGGATGTTTTTTTAAGAAAAATGTACATTATCTGATATAATTTGTATAATATTCCAATTTCTTAACGATTTTGAATGAAGATTATTGTTAATCCATCTTATAATGTAGATTTATTGTAAATCCAATTCATAATGAACTTACAAATGTTAAGTAAGGTATTAGATATTTTGCATTTGTATAAATTACTTGTAATTGTGTATATATCTAATTGGAGGTAATTGTTTATTGTACAACTTACATTATATTACACGTGGTAATTTTAATTAACAGCCGTTTTAATAGTGCCTTGTCAAAAACTTTCTTTGTTAAAATTGTTATCTATTTATACATGATACTATTGAATATTTTGATAATGAAGATGTTAAATGTGCTTACTTTTTCAATTTATTTAAATGTTCAATACCAAGTTCAGTTTTGACTGTAGTGATTCTATGCAGAGATTTATGCAAAGGCATTATTATATGTATTCACTTGTGCGTATTACATATTTCTGTGAGATGTTTGTAATACTAATTGATGTTTGTGATATCTTAATACTTCTGCACGGGATCACATTTGTGTGGCTTTAGACAGAATTAACTGCTGAAATTGATGTTAGATATGTTACATTTTATTCAAATATAGAAGTTTAACGAAATTGTGTAAACATTGGTTCCGTGAATGCAAGATCTTGAACTGTATTAGGAGCTTTTACTGTATCATAGATGCTTTGTCATTTTGACAGTACAATTTCTTGAATGCTTTGAAATGACAATGATTAATGGATTGTTAATCTCTGATTGATAGTGTAGTTTGAAAACAAATAAACAATATTTTTTTATGTCAATTGACACAAATGCAGGAGGTCCAGATAATGTACATGAAGGTGTTTTCAAATGAAGAGTATTGTGCTGTGTCAGTGAAACCATGAGTGCGTCTAATTAACGCAACTGTTTCATTTTAATGAATGCATACTGCAAAGGAAACTTTTATGAAGTACATATTTGTTATCTACTGATGTTTTTGAATGAATTAATATAATATAAATTTACTACAATTATTGTAATACATTAGCCTTATGAAAGATCTGTAAACTAGTGTTAGAGGTTAGAGTGTTAGAGGAAAACTAGTGTTAGAGATTTGACTGAGAAATCTTTTGTAATTTTAATATTAAAAGCGATTCACGATGTGCAGATCAAATGTTATATATTTTGGCTTGTCACTTTTTCTCTGTCATTTAATTATAAGAATATTTTGAATGATTTTAGTTCTTAAAATACATAAAATGCAAACTAATGCGTTACATTACACTGTAGAGATTTTAATTAAATACCGGTTTTTCATTGGACATCTGCTTTAGACTTTTGTCGATAGTGCTGTTCACGTTTATGAGTTAGTCCCATTTGTGATAATTGCTATGCATTAATAGCTAAGATTAGAATTATAATTCATAATTATAACTGTGTAATATATTCTTGAAATTATTGAAAATTGTGCTTATTAGTGAAGTTTACACTATTCAATTGTATTTTTAAATTGCAAATTGGATATTAATTAATGTTTTAAGCTTTGATTTGGTGATTCATATGTATATTCTGATTCTTCAGTAAATTATTAAAGTATGTTCATAAATTTGTTACACAAATTCATTTTATTATGAAATGTAATGAAAATATGAAATGCTTGCACTTACTTGAATGGAGAGAAATAAAGAAGTTGAATGTAAATTTAAAGCGATAATTAATTATTTTCTGTGTGATATTTATAGTTGCCTTCATAGTTAATAAAAAGGCTTCTGGGACCAAATCGCTTGAGATGATTACTGGTAAACATTGTAGCTTCAAGTTGTCGTTTCATTTTAATTATGTAGGAATCAATAAATGCGCTTACAACTGACTGTTGTGATTGTTTGGTTTAATTCCTAATAGTATGACTACAGTCAAGGAGCGATAAAAAACGAGTTTTTGCATTAGTACGGGAGTGAAAAGTTGAATGTAATCACACTTGTTGACAGTTGTGTCTGAACAATGGAATGAAATGTCCATTTGATTGATTTGTTTATTTTATTGAGTAAAAGTTTCATCTGGAACACACATAATGTTATATAAGTAATAAAATATGGATTATCATTATAATCTCACTCTGTTATTTGTTGCCTTTCATAAATTTCGTAAAACATGAGTGTATTTACAGTTTCATATACAAATGATTTTGTGATTTAAGCTGTTGTAAGGTTTAAGCAATATTTATATTTTACTGGAATGTTGTTTTATAAGATAATTAGTTTTATCATGAATTGAGAAATCGTTCTTTTCATTCTGATGTTGTGAAATTTTACCTTAATTAACTAGTTTTATTTAAACACTGAAGTTATTTACTTGATGAAATATGTCTTTTTTTTATTTCTGACTTTTGCGAATAAAAGAATTTTGTGTGCATTGATTGATGATTTTAAACTCATTGCAAAAATTTTTTCCATTGGAGATTTTTATTTGTGATAGATTTTGCATCCCCCTTAGTTGTTGTTTTTTAGATTTCATAGTTTAATTTTTAGTCTAATCATTATTGACTGAATTATTTTAAATTCGTATGTTGAAAATCTCTGAAATTGGCAATTGCAATGACGCATTTTGACTAATAATGATTTTTTGTTTAATTATAATTCACAGATGTTAATCTTGCTAAATTAATTTATTTTAATACATAAAAGATTATATTCAATCTTGCCAGTGGATGTATTTGTTTAAACGGGTCATATATTTAAAAATTTACAATTTATGGCATTCTTCTCGCTTCTGTTATGTAGATGTATTTTTTCAAGCTTGAATAACTATAAAAAATCTCAAAGCTTTTCTATAACTATAAAGAATACTAGCTGCAATAGAGTTATAATAATCTGTGGTTGTAGCAGTTATTTGATTGTAACGATTTTAAATTTAATTTAAAAGAAACTAATAAGAATAAATTCAAACTCTATTCATAGTTGTTTTTAATACTACTGCATCTAATGTAGGATTTTTCTTAGTATATCATGCTGATTTTGTGTATATTTTTTTTGTAATGAAAAAAAGACTCTTAAAAATAATTTAAATTGCATTGCTGAATCTTTTTCTTTGATGCTTTCTGAAATTCATCTTACTTATCGATTTCTTTTTTTTGCTGATGTCAGTTGATGTATTATAAAATTAGATTGTGATCTTGAATTGTTTAATTCTAGCGTGTCTGATTAACGAAAATAGTTGTAAAACTCTTTTTAGTGCAAATAACAGTTAAAAATCAAATTTATTGGTTGTTTTAATTAGCTATATTTCGTCACTCTATTAAAACATAGCATTTTTATGTGATTTAATCCAATATTGGCTATTCAGTTCCCTACAGAGAATTTATATATTTACACTTAGAATTATCCACTAGCATCATTTATGTTCAACTGAATTATACAGTATATTATGTGTAATCATATTTAATTTATTACAATTGTGCTTTCAGTCTGTATAATGTGTTTTAAAGCATTTGAGTCTCTTTTGTACAGTATGGAATTTGGGACAGCTGATTACATTGAACTTCTGATTTATGTACTGCTGTTTATTATTCTTGAATTTTTCATCATTTTTAAGAGAAAACTGTATATCACGCAATTCTGTTTTGCTTTATAAGAATAACTGTTTTTTTTTTAATAAAGGAATGTAATGAATGGAGCTCCTTTTAATGTTAAAAGTTGAATGATTCTATCAATTACTGGCATGATGTTTTTAATTACTTGGTGATTTTACGAGTTGAATTTTTAAAAGTATATTATTGTATTTATTTTGTAATTATAACAGCTTCTTATGATGAGTTATAATAATTACAATGTAATTATTATTGCTAATTGAAATAATTGAATAAATAGCTTCTTCGTATAAAATGGATTAGTTTGATTCTTGCAAAAAGAGATTCTTGCAAATTTTAGTATAAATTGGATAAACTAAGCTATACTAAAATACGAAGCCAGATGCTATTAAGCGTTAAATATTAGTTACTACAATGATAAAGATTTAAAATCATACATAAATATTACAGGAGCTAATAACTTTGAATGACACAATAAAATTCAAGTAATCATGCCATCCATGAATGCATTTTTAAGTGTACGTGATACTTCTACGTTTGGTTTAATACAGCATATACCAGTTGCACTATCGAGTTCATAAATGTTAGAGTGTCTAATATTTCTGTTTTGTTTCATATTCGTTGATGTTATTACGAGTTTGTAATTTTATTTATTTCATTGCATATTTTAGTCTGTTTATCCCAGTTTTTAAATGACTGGCTTTATTTTACGTGAACTCAATTGGGTTCATTTCAGAAAAGTTTAACTTTCATTTAATTGTACGTGTTAGATTTAGTTGCTATATGTTTATTTGTTTGTCAATGATATTCTGTACTTTAATGCATCTTTGTGTATCATGTTATGTAATTATTATTAATGTTTTACTTTGTAATTCAAAATTTTGAATTTGCTAAATTGTATGGATCATCATTGAAAGATATTTTTCGAAAACAATTGTTGAAAATATCTAAGCCAGCATACAAAAAGACATCATGATATCTAAAATATATAAATTTTCTTTTTCATATATAAAAATCTTGTATACAAAAAATACAATCGTTTAATATAACATGACAACTGCATCGTTATTACAAGATATAAAGTACATGAAGGCCTCTACGAAATACAGATATTGTGCTAGCGTGGCTGTCAACGCGTGGGCGCCATAAGCAGCCGGATCAGTTACACACATAACACAATGCCCTGTCCGATGAAACACCTGGCCAACACGGTGTCACGCGGTAGCATTAATATTTTATATATATATTAATATTTACTTCATATTTTGTGAATAAAATTTTAATTGATAATTTTCAAGTATTGACCCAAAGATTTGAACCCACCACCCGTCGGTTGATAGGGAGACACTCTATCAACTGAGCTACTGCGCTCGGACATAGTCACGCAGCAATGAAAATCGATGTTGTGTTGGGTCATTTTTAAGAATGTCTATTGTACTGGTGTACAATACGGTTTACTTATAATTCAAGTGACTAATTCTGAACTTGTGTATTCTTTCATAGATTGCAAATCATATCAGCATTAAAGTAACTTTTACATATAGTTTGTTTCAATTCAAAAATTTAATGAATATATGTAATCAATAATTTATTGATGATTGAGAGTTGTAATCTAGAAAAGTTTATCTTAAAAAGTTTCCTAAAAAGATAGTCACTGCAGTTTGGCGAGAGAATGGAGCTATAAGGACGTAAAATTAGAATAAATGTAGACCTCGAATAAATGATACCGAGATTTTAAAATTGTACTTTAGATATAGATATATTAATATTGAGAAACCTGTTGTTTAAACTAATTAAATTTAATAAGGTTTCAGATTGTCCTTTGTTTTCTGTTAGTTGTTAGAATTGTATAATTGTTTCTATGTTGTTTTTTGCGTGTATTTGTGTAGTGCTGCCAGCGTCTTGCCAATGTGCTATATTTGCATGCCTTCGTCACAGCTGTATCATTATTATTATTGTCATTTTTCAAATGTATTTTTCACTTTGGAAATTTATAGGCCTATATCTGACATATTCAGTCATTAAACTCAGACATTTAAAAAATGTTGAAGTTAGTAAAAATAATCATGATAATTATCAAATTATATTAAGTTAAGAGAGTCTTTTTTTGTATAAATTTATAATTAATGATAAATTAATCATTTTTTAATTGAAAATCTTTGCAGTCGATTCTACTTTTTTGCAAACTTCTAACTCGTCCAATATGGTTGTGTATTTAGTATATTTTGTGATAAGCAGTTTAGTCTAAAGATTTTAAATTTAAATGTCAATTAGCTGAAAATCGTGTTCAGAAATTGATTTCAGGCATTTTTGCTATTACCCATTTCTTGTATAAATTACATTTATTTATAAAATAAATTGTATTTTCTATTTCATTTATTATAAACCGAATACGTGAGTATCGTAATATTCATTTCGAACTGTCGTCATTCTCTTAACGTGTTTTACTTTTATATTTAAAAGTTCAAGAATTCTTTATTATCTCGGGTCTATTCTGTATTTTGAATGAATAAATATTTTTACTTATCTAAGTGACTAGCTTTCTGTTATTCTTATTTATCATTCGATTAATGGAATTGTTGTAAATGTCTGCATTTGTGTTTTATGTTTTATTTTGGAAGAGTTTGTCACATCGCATCATGGATCTAATAGTAGTGCACTTAATGTATATCTTCTTGTATTCAATTATAATCATTCTCATATATTATTTTAGAAATAATTAATAGAATTAGGAAACAATATGTTATAATTCTCAATATAAGTAAACTATCTACGTTATAATATCTATTTAGAATTTAATATATACACTTAGAAGCTTATAGGCTTTCAGAATGAATCGTTTAAAATATAACTGTAATACTATAACAGTAGTATTACAGTATTACAGTACTATTAGTTTACTTTGAATCCGAGTAATTTTCGAATTTCCTCCTTAATAACATATCAGTCTAATTGATGATTTTATCATTCATCATTTTATCTTTGTTATATAGTCATTTTCGTAAATGACTATAAAACAATTTTTTCTCTTCTGTGTCTAATAAATAAATTTAAATCTCTTACAATCAGGTAACTATAGTTATTAAATTTTAGCAAGTCTTAAATTTGATATTTTCTTTAAAAACTTTATCGAATTTTGTTTCTGAATGATTATATTGAAATTTAACCTGAAATGTTACATTGAGTTATGACAGATATTGCTCGATTTTTTCAGTCATATTCTTGAATAATGAGCAAGCATTAGATATTGATAAAATTGGTCTGGCTGGTATTTGTAATAGATCTTATACTTGTTGTTATTTTGCTCTGAGTCAATATTTGTGATTATTATACACTTTCATCAATACATTTAGATCTAAGCGGCTAAACTGATAATCATAGTGCTGCTGTTATTTTTAGCCATGTTATATACTACTAGCTTGATAACATTTAAATGTTGTTAATAACCTTTAGTATATAAACAATATGTAATTTTCTGCAGTAAATTTACGAACACTGCTGAGTTTTGATTGTGTTATGTTTTGATATAATGTTATGCATTAATATGTATTATAGTGAAGTACATGGAATAGTGAACAATAAAGTATAGCATAGCGGTATTATGTAAGTGTTCAGGTTACATCAGTTCAAGTTACATTTTTGTCATTTAGTTTC